>VKOC01018504.1:0-79227 GCA_009364415.1 Spea multiplicata | reverse complement strand
GCTGGCGTAGTAAAAAAGAGTTTTTGTGCTCATTTTTTCTTTGTTCACTTTAACACAATTTTTGTTTAAAAAAAAATATATTTTTTTTTGCAAGGGCGGACGGATTAAAAAGCTTTTCAAGCAAGAATGCGTTTGTATTTTTATTGGGAGGCTAACGTGCAGAGTTGGGACTGAAAGAGATTGTGAAATCAGTAGGTTTGATCTTTTTCCCACATTGGAAACAAATTATTCACATCGCACTTGCTTCATATATTCGGCGAGTGGTTAGGTGAGGAAAATGTGTGTTCTTTCTCTTCATATACCAAGGAGGTCTAAATGTCAAGTGATCCTATTTAAAGTAGCAAGGAAATATGAAAAAAGAATTTCAGTTGACAGTAAAGAGGGCGATGTGGGGGTAACCAATTAGCGTTCACCTCTCACACGTGGTCTCCCTAAGGCTGGACAGGAGAACATGATTAGTCTACGACGAGAAATATATCTATTTGCCTGCTGGTTACATTTCTTTTTGGACACCCTCCGCGCTACGGAAATTGCTATGCAAAGTCTAATTGGGCACGTTCTTTTAAAAAAAAAAAAAAAAAAAAATGAAACGCATCCCCGTTCCGTGTCATGGAATGTGTCGGGTATCGGTTACAAATGACAAACTTTGGAAAAGAATGCGAGGCGTATTTTTGAAAACGTTATTTGTGGAAATCCAAATGTTCCAACAGATTAAAGAAATTTTGGATGTGAAAAGAGAATCCGAGCCGCTCTTTGCTCCGTGTGTCTTGGCCTGCCACGCCAAGGAAGATACTTTTTAGAAAAGACAACGCTTGGTGGATATATTTAGCCAAAATTGCTCCGCACTTAACAGAAAACACTAACGGAAAACACTGTGGGTTTTTTTAAGGGTTGTTTTCGTGCTATTCTTACCACGCAGTAATGCGATGGTTGTCCAAAAAAATTGGCCTCTGTATGTTGTGTGAAGTATTGTCTGCTGTTTGTTATCAAAGAAAATATTGTTTTTGAAACGTTCTATAAAGCTTTGGGAACGTCTGGAAAGATGGCTGCGTTCGGGAAGTTATAACGGCCTGATCCACATAGATGTCAGAGACCCTGCTGTGTAGGAAGGCTACTAAACACAAGCCACAGACACAAAACTGGCCTCTTATTTGAAGCCGTGTAATCAGGCTGTTTAGGGCCATTAAAAACAGATGCTAAGCGCTTCATCCAAAGCATGTATTTTTAACCTGTGATACATCTCTTTAAGTTTGATATCGGAGCAGAAAACTTCCACCGGGCAATAGAATTAAAATTCTTCATAACATATCTGCTCTCGGTTTGACTGTGTCCAATTATTATTTTATTTAATTAAACCCCAGGGAGTAGATTGCCGAAAGTATACGCAGCTCCAACTCGTGTGAACTTGGTGCACCACCTCCGTGTCACTTTGAGCTCTCCATTATTCAAGGTTTAGCGGAGGGCGATGGGTGCATTTCTCCCTTTTCATATACACTCACTGGCCACTTTATTGGGTACGCCTGCTCAGTTGCTTGTTAACACAAATAGCTAATCAGCCAATCACATGGCAGCAACTCAATGCATTTAGGCGTGTAGACGCGGTCAAGACAACTTGCTGAAGTTCAAACCGAGCACCAGAATGGGGAAGAAAGGGGGTTTAAGTGACTTTGAACGTGGCATGGTTGTTGGTGCCAGACGGGCTGGTCTGAGTATTTAAAAAAACTGCTGATCTACTGGGATTTACAATCTTTAGGGTTTACAGAGAATGGTCCGAAAAAGAGAAAATATTCAGTGAGCGTCAGTTGTAAGGCATTTTCGTTGAGTAGAATAGGCAGACTGGTTCGAGATGACAGAAAGGCAACAGTAACTCAAATAACCACTTCTTACAACCAAAGTATGCAGAATACCATCTCTGAACACACAACGCATCGAACCTTGAAGCGGATGGGCTACAACAGCAGAAGATCCCACCGGGTTCCACTCCTGTCAGCTAAGAACAGGAAACTGAGGCTATAATTCGCACACACTCACCAAAATTATACAATGGAAGACTTGAAGAACGCTGCCTGGTCTGACGAGTCTCGATTCCAGCTGAGGCATTCAGATGGCAGGGTAAACAACATGAAAGCATGGATCCATCCTGTCTTGGATCAACTGTTCAGGGTGGTGGTGTAATGGTGTGGGGGACATTTTCTTGGCACACTTTGGGCTCCTTAGTACCTAATTGAGCATTGTTTAAACGCGAAACTGAGTATTGTTGCATCCACTTATGACCACAGTGTACCCATCTTCTGATGGCTACTTCCAGCAGGTTAATGCACCATCTCACGAAACTCACATCCTCTCAAACGGGTTTCTTGAACCTGACAATTAATTCACTGAACTCCAATGGCCTCCCCAGTCACCAGATCTCAATCCAATAGAGCACCTTTGGGATGCGGTGGAATGGGAGATTTACATCATGTATGTGCAGCCAACAAATCGGCACCAACTGCGTGATGCCATCATGTCCATATGGACCAAACTTTCTGAGGAAGGTTTCCAGCACCTTGTAGAAAGTATGCCACGAAGAATGAAGGCAAAAGGGGGTCCAACCTAGTACTAGCAAGGTGTACGTTATAAAGTGGCCATAATATTCTAGCTGTACTTACCCTTGTCGGGGTTGTTGCGGGTTTTGGGGCCTTACTACCTTTATTTGTGCGGAATATTGCACCTCAGGATGCCTTGGAGAAGCCTTGAGCTAATGGCCCAAAGGAGAGTGATACAATCGCAGACAAGATGTCTAGGTTCAAAAGTTTGCTCTTGAATATAAAGTCCTTTTGGAGAACTGCCAAAAAAAGGATTGATCATTGAGCTTGGAAATTATGGTGGGTGGTTGGGGATGTGGTTGAATATAAAACTATACATTTGCTTAGGGGCTTATGGAGTAGCCTTTCATTCCGAGCCCTTGTGTAACAGGCGGGAGAACACACCATGGGCAAGATATGCTTGGAGGTCTTACAGAAGATAAAAAATAAAATGGGCAGACTATACGAGTAACAAGTAGAGTGGTTCTTTTCTGCTGTCAAAGTTTTTTTTTCTAGTTCTTTTTATTTTAAATGAATCAGACTTTGGACTGATAGCTATTAATTCCCCATTTATAATGTCTAATGGAATTTTGACTATAGAGATGCCACAGTTTCCAACAAGGAATATTGATTGCCCGGCATTCTGTAAAGTTACGTCACATAGAAAGCTAAACCCGCTACAACTTGCACAACATCTTTATTTATTACTATAGGGATTGTAATTTATTACGAGTGTTGTAAGTCTTTCCACTTACATATCATCGTGGCGTAATCCAGTTGTTGGTATTTAAATAAATAAAAATCAAAAAGAAGTCTTAATTTATAGTTAGGGATGTTTTTTTGAACTTTATTCTAATACATCCCAGAACACAGCGGTCTTGAAAATTATGGATAACATGTTGAAATGACAGATATTGTACTTTTTTTTTTTTGTTCAGCCACAAACTCACTGCTGTTACGCAACCTTTTGGGACAGAATGGTTTTAAAAGTCAAAGTTCCTGTAGTCGGATAGTTACCGATTCAATGAGAGATGACATGAAGAGTACAAAAGAACAGCCGCATAGATATGATATATACGATAGCTGTGCAGCTGAATAAGGCATTCAGAAGAATGGTTTTAATACCTTGTGTGTATATACATGGTATTTAGCTTAGTTTTGGGGCTGTAGAACCCTTTGAAACATACACAGGTAACAAGCATTTTTAGCTTTAGAGGCATAATGGGAGTAAAAGCAGACAGACAGACAGACGTTTCCCCAAGAGATCCGGACCCATGGATGGCGTGCTATATTATATTGTAGCAATGACGTGAATCATGTGAAGTCTTGGGAGCATTACAATGATTATTGTAATGGTTCTTCACCGACATGCAAGATGAGTCCTTGAATTTTTTTTTTTATAGTATATGTAGTAAATTGCTTCATTTTTTAATTTATACTAGTACCAGAATCACTCCATAAAAATAATTTTTGTCTTGTAGTTGAAAAAGTATTAAAATGGCATGCGCGTCACGTGGTGGTAATTCTAACAGAACCTGGCTGGAGCTGGAGTCGGTGCTCACTGTCGTGCCGGGGATAGCTGGCAATTACCCATCGTCTTGAGAGGGGACCAAACCTGCAGAGAAAAAGACAAAGAATTTATAGGGCTTCGCTCAAGTTATTTGGCGTGCCTGACGATAATCTGCTCCAAAGAGATCGTCCAACACCTCATATAATTGTGAAGGTATTGGATATTATTCAAGGAGACCTTCAAATTACCAGAATACTCAGTACCGTAGATATGCCTCCAAGTTTCATGCGAGCGATTTTTGTTTTCTTGGTCTTCAGTTTTTTTTAAACATTTTTGTAGGGATTCCCCAGTCTGCTTTTATCAGATTTGGACAGGGATTAAAACTTTTAGAAATTAAGAGAATGGGTCATTAATTACAGAGAACGTCTGATTGTTGAACTTTTCTTATTGTGTAGAACCGGAGCTCTCCTAAACCCAGGGGGCTCGTCATTTAACATTTATTCCATCTCATGCGGTGACTGCGTTTGGGTATCTCCCTGCGCACAGGGGTGACCGGGGCCATGTAGCCTACTTCTAATCACAGGAGGTAATAATACAATGCCCCGCTTTGCATTCTCAGAAAGGGATCAGTCCCCGAAACCTACTGATTTTAGTGTTGCATACAAGTGGGAAGTCAGAACCTCACCGTCTCAAAAGATATAACTGGTTGCAGATGCGCTTTTGTAGCAGGGCGGCTAATGAGGGCTTCCTATGATGGCGCCTTTCAAAGACAGCAGCACCAATCCATGTCGCCCTAAAAATGGAAGAGCCTCCTCCCAAATCTCTTGGCCATTTACTTTGTTGTAATAACTCTCCTGACTATAGCGTCTCCATCAGTTCTTTCATGGAGAAAGAGTTTATGATATTTACCATATAGAGAAATATTTACAGTAATTTACGTATAAATCCCCGTTATTGAATACTCCCTGCAGATGGCGTATAAGGAGCCAGTACGCCAAGACTGTGATACTTTCTGTGGCAACCAAAATTTGTGAAGAACCAGTGTCAAAAAATACAAATAAAAGATAAGGTCCGATTGGATATAAGGACGGATAGAGCTCCCGTCCTTATATCCAATCGGACCTTATCTTTTATTTGTATTTTCGGTACTTTTAAATTCATTTTATTATTTTTTAAACGTGATAGGTATATCCTATACACGCAGTGTATTTTATGGAATAGGGCATCTGCCCAGAATAAATTTATTTCCTTATACTTACCTGGTGGACCAATTTTATGTACAAAGCTGCATGTACCAACACGGGATCAGGAAGCACTGAGGAGACTAAACTGCTTGAAGCCAGACACATCAGTTACTAACTGTAAGTGTACACCTATTCTGGCGTGTCAGAACACTGTTAAGATACCACACCATTGTGTTTTTTATTTTCTCTGTTTCTTTTTACATATACTCCACACGTGGACCGTGGAGGACTTATATACAAGGCTCGATCATCTCATTTAAAGTGTGAGTGCATATACACCATTTTGTATGCCAAAAGTCCATTTGACATACCACACTATCATAAACTTTTTTCTGTTTTAATATACTTTCTGTGGCCCCTGGTAGCCGCCATCATTGACCAAGTGCCTGGTCAGCCTGTGAGATGTCCTTCAGATTTTTTTTTCTTCTACATCAGGTATCTGCCAGGTTTCTGTAGAGCTGTATTTCACCCTGTCGATTGGGTTAACAATGACTACCGTTTTTGAATGGGTCCTATTTTTTCCCTTTGTAGCTTTCCTAGCATTTTGTTAACGTAAAATCGGCTTACGATTGTTAATAGAGTATATGGTTTCAGACTTTATTGTTCCTAAGCTGAGTCGCGTTGTGCAAACTCAATGACGATAACACCAAATCAAAAGTGACTCAAATCAAAAGGCAGAACTCAGTCACCGTAATGCCACCTCTTTATTCTGTGGTCACAATGCTTAATTGGCCCCAACATGTCAAGGCATCTGGGTTTTTTGTTTTTTTTTTTAACTGAAATGTTTTTTTGCCATTTTCACAATGTCGGCACGGGAACTGTACGCTTATACACGGAAATGTGAACTATAAACTCCGTGCAGAACACTTTTTCTTTTTGTAACGTCTGGAAAATAATCTTCATAAAACGTCTAAAGTTGGATCTATCGCTGGCACCGGGAGAGGACTAGGCCCGTTCCTGCTACCCGCAGGCTGCTAAGCACACACTTGGCAAGGGGTTGATGATATACGTTTCCTGGCTCTTAATGCCCCATAAGATGCTTTCACATTCTGCCACCTGCTTTCCTGTCTCTCCGGACATTCCGGTGGCGTCACTGCTAAAATATGAAGGCAGCGGATATATTTAATGAGCCTGATTTTTAAATCTGTTCGTTTTCGAGAGAAGCACTGCTGAAAAGGTTTTGTGCGTTTAATTATGTTTGTAAAAAAAAAAAAAAAGTATAGTTTAAGGAGGTAGAAAACAGAATATGAGAAGCGAGAGTCACCACTCGTTCTACAAATTTGCTAAAGATTGGGCGTTTCCAACCTTCCATTCCAAATGAATTGAGAATAATGTCTTTTTAGTAATTAAGGGCATTTAAATAAAATTGTACTTGTGCGTTTTTATGTCTTTTGAGTTTTTTTGTGTTTTTGGTTGACGAAGTTAGAACAGGCCCATTTAGAACAGGCCTTTTGAGAGGGATGAAAGGCTGTCCTAAAGGGATCACATAGGGTTGTAGTGAACCTTCTGACTTATATGTTATTAAATATTTGTAATAACTGTAATTTGGTATTATATATATATATATATATATATATGTGTGTTTTTTGTAATAATCATAAGTTTCTTAATATGATTGGTAGCAATGATATTTGCCCTAATTCTCTGTAAGAATAATATACTACGACCCGTTCTGTTCCTACTATTATTAGGACGATCATGCGGTTCTTTTTTTTTTAATTTTTTTTTTATTGTTAATACAAAAAATGTATGTACCATCCTGATTATAAAATGACTCAGAAATCATTATAGTCATGCTGATTGGAGCAATTGAAAATGGATAGAATGCAAACAGCATCCTTTTTGGAAAGTTTAATTGATTTAAGGGATTGAAGCAAACCCCGAGCCAGGAATTTGTATCTTCTGGTAACGATTAAGGATAATACACAGATTCATAGGAAACCAGACTGCAGTAGTTCTGAAAACACAGTTCTAATATGCGTCTGCATAACTTGAAAGGGCGAATAGCATTGCACTAACCTCACCGCAGAACGGTCCCAGTTCTTACTTTTAAAGTGGATAAATATACCCCTGCAAGTTATGTTTTATTTGTACTTAAAGAAAAATGCAGGGAGCGCTGTCTGATCATCAACGTCTTCTTTTGGAAAACATTTCATGCTGGTGTGAGACCTGGGAACGTTCTACATGAACTGAAAGAGTATCAGAGAGACAGCCGCTTAGATTTAATGTATGGAAGCTTTATTTCAGTGATAGTGTGGTTGATAAGTGGAAGAGCCTCCCAAAAGAGGCTGCATGGGGTGGGGATATGGCTCCTCAATGTAAGACAAGACCAAGGACTGATTAATGTCCGTGTCGCTACATCAGGAAACGTGGCAGACCAGACAGGGCAAGTTCTTCTTATCTGCCGTCAAATTCTGTTTCTGTTAACCATTAATTAGCCAATTACAACAATTCTGTTATAGTGACTTAATGGGGGAAACTAGTCTTTCTGGGAGGGGTCCTCATGAAAACTACTTGTCAGGAGTTAAGTTGACCTGTAGTTAATCAGGGATTTAATTTCTGTTACATTAAACCCGTTCGAAGGTAAATAACTTACCCCTAGCCTATAGAAACCAGCGCATGCACGCTTTAAAAATCTTAAAACTTTCTCCCTTAAAAGAATACACGGCAAGCAATTATGTAGGGAATAGCTTATGCGATACAGTCTGTTAATTAATAATTCTGTACTCAGGAGCATTTCAGAAATACATCATTTGAATACAAGGTCCCGTGGTATTGCCGCTAAGGGAAGCAGAACTGGCTATTCAGTTGAACCACTAATTTTATTTGCCAAAACCTAACAGTATGCTACAAAAAATCCTGAATTATGTATTAAAATTTTCAGAACGGTCCCTCTTCACAAGGTGAAACATTGCAATCACGCACGCCATTTATTTGTACAGCACTGATTGTTGGCATGGCTTCTCTTTAGAATGGCCAAGAGAGCAGAGATCTCCAGCTCCTTTCTGTGCAACATCTTGGTCACTTGGATAGCCACGGACGATAATACATAAGGAAAGATTTGCTTATAAAACAGCTAAAATGTGTAAAGTACTATGGGCTCAGTGAAGAATGTCAGTTCTCTATAATGCACACTAGGCGGCGCTCTATTACTAAATGTTCATTGCCTTTTGCGCAGCCGCTATAGTGTCTGGACATGGAATCCCGTATTTATTTAAACTGGGATTATTCTATCCATACAGACGGCAGTCCAATAGATGCACCACATTCGCAGCTATTTTAACTATGGCCATTTCCCGTCTCATCAGCAAATCCTATCGGCTCGTCAGGATTAGACGGACTCCAGCCATTGTATGCACTTAAATGAAAATGATTGCTGCTTGGTCTCTTTACACTTCCACCGTGTCACCCAAATGTCCAGCTCGACTGTAAAATGTTTGCTCTCGTTGGGTGAGGCAAAAAGACATATAGAATTATACAGGCAGTTTGCGGGTGAATTGTTCCCTTCACTATGTATTTTAAAGGGCCAGCTCGGACCGATTGGCCCTTCAAAATGCATACTGAAAGCGATGAGGCCCAGATGTTTAACTTGTCTGCAGATGCCCAGTAAATTGTGTAATTTCCTCCACGGAATATTCCGTTCATATCCCTTTAACCCTTTAAATATTTCTTCAACCGGCACCCTTAAAATCCCCATGCTAGCAATGTACGGATAGGTGTATCATGGGTTTGTAGACGGCAATAGCTTTACGTTATTCTAGTTCCTTCCAGCGCCGATTGTGTTATTCTCCAAGACATAAAATGTAAACTATTGCCAGGCGGTCCAGAGTAATTAAGAGTTTTAAGTACATTTCTTGTAATGTCCTCATTTCCTGCAAATTCCTGGTTATTCACAGATTGGCAAACTAGCGCCTAGACATAACCAGCGTGTGACACGTATAACAAAAACCAAATCGCAACTCCTAAGCTTCATATGACAAGCACCATTTTACAAGGACTTCAACATTTTTAATAGACCATAAATCCAATACGCTTGGAAATGCTGGATAATGCAGTGGCGTAATTGGCTGCTGGCTAGAATAATGCCAGAAGATTTCACTTGGTGGCCGTCCCAGGCATTTGGATTTCTTTAGACCACCCAGGAAACCATCTTCATTTTGTCTTTTTTAATTTTTTTAGTTAAAGGTATATTTTCACCTGTCATAGCCTAGAGTGTCCAGTCCCCCGTTTCACTGTACAAGCCCCCTTGGCTGCTGTGCCCGGTTAATGCCCTGACAGTTTTGGCGACTCCTATCTAATACATAAAAACACAACCCCGCAATTTGCTTAGAATAATCTGGTCGCTTTATCAAAGGGTTAAAGCGGATGAAAGAGCGGCTATTTCATATGCATTACAGCTGAACTGCTCAGACGATTAAATGTCAGGTTTCTCGAGGTATGGAATGGTGTTTGGTGAAGAGGATATCTCTATTGTCTTACCAGATAACATGAGGTTGCCGTTGAGGCTACTTATATGTAATGTATGAAGCTTGGTGAAAAGCCATCAGATGTGTAAGTAGAACATTCTTTGGAATCTTGTCTGAAAAGGTAGAACATACGATACTTTTTCTACTGCAGTAACTTTATTATCCTTTTATTTCATCAAATATTTCCATTGCTTTTTGGCATCCAGAATCTTCTTGGGCATCTGTTTACAGATCAAATGCCCTTCAGGGGATGCTCTGCCCCCAATAAATGCATGGGCAGTGGCAGTAAGGTGTGGATTGCTTGGCGTAGACTGCAGCAGGGCTTTTAGTCACATAATCTGCTCTGAAAAACTAAGAAGGCCATGTCTGAAAATTGATTCTGGTGTAAAAAGTGGTCTTTCGTTCCATTCATTGCCATGACAATAAGACTAAATATTAAATAAAATGGCACTTTTCATGGTGGGGTGTTAGAGGCATGGCTAATGGGACAGTGATTTACTGTGAACTTGTGACCATCTTAAATAATATAAAATAATAATCTCTATTTCTATGCAGATTATTGTGACTTTATCGCTGTAGAAAACCGCGGTACCCTCATACTCCGCAAACATTCTGCGCAAAAGAGTGACGGAGGGATTTCAGTCCCTAAAACCCCATCTGTCTGTTAGGTGATGTATCGTATGGATATGTTTTCTGTGCCCGCAGGGATAGCCGTTCTCCCCGTTGCTTGTAAGCGGAGATTGTTGTAGAGAAGTAACGAGCAGCTCTAGTAGTCCAGCGCCGAGTATCTGATACACGGAGAAGGATCTCTTGATCTTCGGCTTCTGGAACACAAATGACCGTAACGTAAGCTGGCAGCCTCTGGATACTCAGAAAGATGGATTGAGTGCCGACGCTGATCTACCTCCCACAGAGAGGCTCGATACACATCGGACAACATGGAAACATCGGCGTTATCTGTCACAGTACATTCTAAATACGTATTATTTTACAGAGCGGCATGCTGGGGGGGGGGTAAGGGAATCGGGCAGAATATGTATCTGGCCCACAAATGATTGAGCGTTCTTATGTTTGTGTTCCTGTTCATGTACGTCTTCTAAGACCGAAGGCAGAACCTGGATGTTTTAAGCACTGTTTGCCTTAAGAAGGAAAAAGGTTATACAAACACAGAGTATGAAGGCAGATAAAGCCCGTTCTGCCCGAGGCTCAGACCGTAAACCTTGGTCTCATCTTAGATTCTGCAGCCATATGTTTAAATTCCCTCACTATATTAACCTCTACCTGTTCTGCTGGGAGGCTCTTCCACTTACCTACTACCCACTCAGTAATGAACACTTCCTTATGTTACGTGTAAGCCTCTGACCCTCTAGTTTTAGATCGTGACCTCTAACACCTATCCTCCTTTTAAATAAACTTAAATTGGAACGTAATATGCCCGCAAGGAGCAAAGCAACGTTTTGTGTTACATTATACAGTAGTATATTGCAGTGTTATAGGCAGTGTGATGCGTTATACAGATTATACAATGTACACTATGTATTTTACCGAATGCGTACCTGCGCATATATTCATTCATTAGTACATATTATTACTAATGAGACTTTAGTGTACCCCAACAAAGTCAAAGGGGGTCTGTTCACTACAGAGGGAGTCTGCAGGAGAGTTGAACGTTTTAAGTCACTGATATCGTTATGCATTTTCAAGGGCAAATCGCAGTGAGCTTCTCGTGCAGGAAGACCTGAGCCGGCCCTGCATATCTGGCCCAAGTAGAGTAATTGAAATGTTATGAAAAGCCTGATTGTGAACTGGGCTCATATTACTTTGGGAGTAATTGTAATATTTTTGTATTATGGGGAGACGGAGCGAGTGTTCTCGTTAATAAATGCTACGCGGTCACACATTCCGAACCTCTAAACAAAAGCAATTCTATCATAAAGTATTATGATTGTGATAGGTAATGAGGGACTAATCTAAGAGTCCCAACAGCAGCAATTCTATCCCAACCAGCTCTCCCGAAGTGTCAGGACTCGTGGCACCCGCGCATACACCATGCAGCAAAAGGACCCTAGACGTTGGTGTGTAAGCGTGATCTGTGCCAGGCTTTAATGTTTGAGTTACTGATTATTGGATATATCGAGGCTTTTATTCTTTTAACGGGGCACGAGTGTAGCTGATTTTAATTAAAATCTGCAGCTTTTATAGTTTTTATAACTTTCTGCTGTGTTATTTGGGGAAATCTTCTGGGACGCGCGCGGACCCCACTATACAAACACTGCGTAGACTGTAGGTATGCAATTTAGAACAGATTTAATTAAGTTAATTGAGTGGTTTCATGCTCCGCTGATCTTACTGTTTCTAAACTTTCACAGCCTATAATCATACGTTCTGTTTGGGCTGTAATTTTGTTTGATTTATTGGTGTTAAACACCTCATTTTAATGCATAGTATAAGGGCTGCGTATTCCTTCAGACTTGTTATGTGGCTGCAGGATCCGGTCTCATTAAAGATGTTAATTCCACGTTAGCAGCTTTTCTCTGCAGAGGTCTGTATACACGATATTGTCTCATCCTCGTGTATCCTTGGCAGCTCCTCGGCTCTCTAGACTACAAGAATTGTCCGGTGGGAGAAGGGATTGAGGGCATGGAGAGCGGATGTGGACTTGGAGGTCACCTTCATGATTCTTTGGTCCCGATATCCGCATAAAGCTTGGCCAACGGTGTAAAGGCTCCAAGGTTATTGTAAAAAGCCCACCCCATCTGGTCCCAGAAATAGCGCCCTCCAGGCCCTCCTACCCCATCGGTACTCAAGCGAGGCATGTGGGTGGAATACAGCAATGGCTGCCCTGAAAGCAGACTTATTAACCCGTACGCTTTCTGTGATGTTTGTAGTCGTAGATGTGGGTGCCGGCTGGAAGTGCAATGTGTCGAGTACCCCATCCATAATGTGTCTGTCCAACATAACTCGGAAGCTCAATAGCTCATGAGTTACACATTAGCCAGAATAATACACAGATCATAAATATCAACCTCCTTAAAGGAATCCTGACACTTTTATTAGGTTTTGCTGCGCTATATAAATGTGATCTGTGTGTATATATATATATATCAAAAAATATGGTATGTAACGCACTCACGTGACTACTGACTTGTTCTTGAGAAAGGCTCAGTGAGAGCCGAAACGTTGGACCTTTACTAATCCAATAAACTTTCTAAAAAGGAGACCCGCTGAGTGCATCAACTGCTGAATGTAACACTTATGGCACTAAATATAGATATGTATGGATATCCAGCCTTCCAGCCTTCTAGGGAGAAAAAAGTAATATCATGATCTTATAACTTGTCATGTGACACAGAAGCAGGTGCTCATAGGTTATTGCCATAGAAAATTAAAAAGGATCATAAAAGTTTGTATTCTTAGCAAACCAGCAAAGAGTAAAAAACACGGATCTGTTCGGGTTTATTTTTCTGCTAGAAACGCATTTAATGTTTTTTGGTGGACCATCATCTTCAACTGAGATCAGAGCCCATATTTAACAACAGATTTAAGGGGTTAGTTTCCGTATAAATGATAAAGCCCCTTGCGGTAGCTATATTATTGCACCTTTATCACAGAGTTTTGCCCCGTTACTGTAACCTGTAAATCTTGCGGTGGTTCCCAGCCCTCCGTACCGTTTAACGTTGGAGCCCTGCTTGTTCCTTTAGCGTTATGGCTGAGCCGGACGGCTTCGGCAGGGAGCTGATTAAAGGGCTGAAAACGAGTGTGAGTCCAGGTACCGGTGAACTCATTTCCGCACCGACTGCCACTTTATGGCGCGTTTCCTTTATCTCACTGCCACCTCCTTTAATACCTTTTTTTTTTTCTTCATTTATTTCATTAACGCTTAACCCAGCTGCGGGGTTCTTCTGCAGTTTTAATTTCACAAAGCAGAACGTTGATTTATTTAATACTATAGTAATAATATTTAATGAAAGGAATAAAGTGCGAGTTCATGGAGAATAACTGATTCACTGCATCTCGAAGGAGGAGAATTGCTCGGGCAAGAGGTCATAGTCTAGAAGTAGCGGGTCAGAAGCTTCAATGCATATTAAGGAAGTTTTAAATGCTCTAAGAGTGGCAGATATGTGCAGCAACCTCCCGGCAGAAGTGGTAGAGGGTAATACAGTAAGTAAATTTAAACGTATATGGGCTGATGAACCTGATTTAAGCTCTGAGTTCTCTACATTAGGAAAAATGGTGTCAATTCATGAGTCAATACATATTTCTGTTTGTGTCTATATACGGTGTATATGTATAAATTAATTTAATCCGCTATGGACAAAATAAAATACTTATAGTATGTGGGGTTAGGTTTTAGATGCATGATCGTTGCCCGTTCACGTGGTGGTGTCCATATCCGATAGCAGTCTCGGCCAGGCGGTATTGAATGTAGCGTGGTCCTGTGTGTGATGTTATTGAAAGGTTTCCTGGCAGTCTCTGCTAATGTAATCTCGAGTTAAAGAATGCTGTCATCTTTATCCTGTGCTCCTCGTAATAAGCCGCTCCGTGCCAGACGTTAGTAAGACTCGGTATGGGCCACCAGCATCTATTGAAGACGCCGTCGGAATTCGTTTCACAGGCATTAAAACACTGTTTATATTACATTTCAAACATCTTTAGAGTCAGTGAGTCACAGAAGGCTAATGCACTTTTTAACAGCGTAAAAAAGTTTTTTAAGAAGTGCGAATACTTTCCCAGCTCCAACGCAAAGATTATTGTCAGCTGGCAGCTGCTTGCGGGAGTGAGCGCTCATCACCAGCTCATCTGTCAGGTTAACTATTGGATATAAACGTGATTGTTTTTAGTTTGTAATCCATATGTAGAGATGGTTTGGGTTATTTTATATCTGGTTTGTGTCCATTGATGTATATAGAGTGTTTTCGTGCGATCAGAGGCGGTTTCTTGTTTGTGTTGGCCCCAGGGCACTTTCTTCAGTCGCCATAAGCCAGTAATGGTTTTATTTTTCTATCCATTGTGTATCCAGGTGGGCAGTGCCACTCCCCACTGATGTGAGTTTTAGTTTGCCCTTTAATGTGCTATTGGTGGATGAGTAGGGGTTATCATGTGTAAGTGAGCGTTATGGGCTCTCCTGGAAACTCTTTTTGTTTGACCCGGAATCTCTTGGTAAAACGCTCCTTTCCCACGTCTCTGGGTCACTTTCTACAACCCACCCTCTTCTCCGCCTACTCCCTATCTACCTAATACTATTTGTGGCTAACCCCACCCATATGTGCAGCTAGCCCCGCCCCTTGTGAAGAGGGGAAAGCCCCAGGTACCCTACCCGGGGAAGTTCCTAGTTGTGAACCTGGGATACCAGATGGCTATGCGGCCATGGAGTTTTGGCCCTGTAACCTATATTATCGAGTTGTGAGGGCAAAAGTCTGTCCACAGGTGTCAGGTTTTGGTCTTCCATTGGTAGCTGAGATCTCCAACAGTGACACTGAAGGGGGTGAACAGGCAGTTTTGGGCTGAACAGGCAGTTTTGGGCTGAACCTATTGAACATCTCTCCAGGTTTCCTCCGCATTGTTCAGGCTTGTTTCGTTTAGTCCTTTATGTCTATCGAAAGGCTCAGAAATGGTTTCCCATCCTCATCTCCAAAAGGCTCATCATGGTTTTCCTCATCTCCAGATACAGAGCAGAAGCAAGCAGATCAGTTCATGTTTTTGTCGTGTTCTCCTGTTCTAGAACTTTCCTGGCTCACTGTTCTGTTTTCGTAAGCCATAAGAGAGGCTGGTGTAAAATGGGTAATCGTACGAACATGGTCATCCTTTCAAACTGCGTTTAGCGATTCTTGCTTTTATCATGGTTCCTTTTTACATAGAAACATAGAATTTGATGGCAGGTAAGAACCATTCGGCCCACCTAGTCCATTTCTTATAGAAATGCTTATAATGGCTGCAGTTCTACAGCTGTTTTTATCCAGTGTTTTGTTTTCTATTCTCTCCTCGTTTTATTCTTTGGATTCTTTTGAAATCAGAGAAATCATGTCTTCCTAAATCTACCAAATGTGTTTTGTGACCGTTTAAACAGTGTCCTATCTGTTTTTTTCCTTAATTATGTAAAGTAAAAAAGAAAGTGTTTAGAGTTAAGCTCTAGTAATTTAAATATGAGAAGTAACATTAGGAGAGGAGTAATTTCCTTGCTAGGAGCATTATCCCATAATTCTGCCATCCTCGGGAGGCCACCGATTAACTAGTGAGACTGGTCCTGACGTCAAAGTGTTAAAGACTCAAACAGAAGTTTACTACGTAATATTCCGCCAGCCAGCCGGGCCAAGTTTCGGAATTTGAATCTGAACAGCAACCTTCAAACCTTGGAAGTCATTCTCTGGGACCGAATGGGTAATGCAGCCAAATAAAAGCGCAGTCTCCACATATACATATGTATGTAAAATAATGGCACGCTTGCTGGGTTAGGTGGTAATCTCTTTACAACTATTTTTGGGACGAAGGACCATAAAGTGTTCTAGTTTCAGACCAAATATTTGAAATGATTACTTTTGCAATAGGGTGGCATTGCAGAGAATACACACACGTTCTGTTATTCGTCGGCTTGATCTACATACCAAACATTTTTTCCATATGACTTCACGCGTAACACTTCGGCAGACGCTAATGATGAATTGGACTTGGTGAGGTTCCCGTGTTAGGTTCCTACCAGGTAACTCTTGTCTGCCGTATCCAGCTAGGTTAGTAAAAAATGTGTATATATACGGCGTGTATATAAATATATATATATGTTATTCCTTCCCCATAAATCTTGGAATGTTACCCTTTGGGAGAAAATGTAAATATCTTCACCCTTTTGAGTGCCAGAGGAAATACGTTGCTGAAAGGGTTGCATTAAAGTGACCTTAATTTCCCTAAAACAATGACAGCAGCGTAGCCTCGCTATATAGATTTTCCATGTGCGGCCCCGGTTACAGCCCATCTGGACGTAGTAGGTTTTGTAGATTTTTCTAAAACCCCAAAAACATACATTTGTGGCCTTTTTGCTCTTGCGCCGCCAATGCTAGGTGCCAGCACCTCTTTTAAAATCCTAATTGAAAGTACAGCAGAGTACGGAAGCATTTTATTCCATTGTATAAAGCAGAACCTTGTCGCCCCCCCCCCAACTCAAGAGCCATAAAATAATTTTCTCGTCTCTGTTAAACATGGAATTTATTTACAAGCACAAATTGCATGTCTGTCCTTCATTCGGCTTTATTTAAATGTAAAATCTGCTAATATCCCTGAATGCCTTTTTACAAATGTGCGTCGTGGCAGGCTTTGAGGATTCGGCATGCCTCCGGACATTTCTAATGATGGCTCTTTAAAGGGACACTTGTTCTTTTTTTTTGGGGGGGGGGGGGTATGGGTTAGAAGCGTAGCTAGAAAAAAAGGGAGGATTATTATTTTTATTATTATAGATAACCATAATAATAATACAATTCATTACATATTCAGTTATTTCTACAACATTTAGTAGAAGAAGAATAATACATCTTTTCCTTAATTGTATCTATAAATACATGATATTGCGACTGTGTTAGTAGAACATAGCATTGTGATATTCCGATACCCGCCCAACAATGGTTAACAGAACAAGTAGTGCGTCATGTAACTACTTACAGAGGAGCTTACAATCTAGGAGTTACATTTCCTGCCACGTTTGATGCCCGAGCTGCTGTATTCTATTAGGGGGTTTGCTTTTCTTATACACCATCGTGTCCTTGCGACGTATACATTTCAGCATCCTTTATATCACACATGTACATGTTTATACTAACAGCAGTAAGCAATGCAGTCAGAGCATATACTGGTATTTTGTTCTCACTTAAGCTGATCTTCGTGTTCTTCAGCTGCCATCTGCTACAAAACCAAGAAGAACGCACCCCACAGACGGGTTTTTATGCTATTAAAACAACCCAATGGTACTTGGCCAGAATACACCCAGCATTTATATACCCAGCCGCGTGTAACACGTTACCTCTTTTCACTCTGCAGCAAATGCATTATTAACCTTTTCATTTCTGTGTTTCAGATACACGAAAAATTGCATTATTATGAGAAGGAGAACCCGTTGCCGGTGATCCACAGCGCTACTTCCCTGGCCGATGACGTAAGTATACGCTACCTGTCTGCGGCAGTATGCTTGGCTCCCGCGTCCTCCTATGCGTTCGATAGACCCGAAGTAAGCATATAAGGGTCGTACTCTTGGTATAAACCCTGTTGTGCCAAAAACATATTTCCAAACCTGCTGTCACATACATGCAGTGACTTTGGTTTGATTTGTGTTTAATGGTTTGCAGTGGGGAGAAAAGCCCCTGTATTGTAGGTCTGTTCTGATTTAGTTATTACATAATTAAAATTACAGGCTCTGGTCCCGCAGAGGGAACAAAAGCTGCCGTTTGACAGTGTTTGGAGAAATCCATAGACAAGAGGAATGTCTTAGAAAAACACACGCAAATGAAATGTCTCTCTTGCTGACAGTGCAAGAAAAATGACAGCTCGTACTAGAGAATTGAAGTAAATAAAAAGCACAGAGAAGGGAGTTGTCGGAGCCGCCTGGTGTGGCAGATCAGCTGTGATTCATGCGCAGCCCGGCTTCCAAATTGCTGTCACAATCCGAAAAACTCGCGCAACCAAGAGGTTGTCGGCAGTGATGGAGTAGTCAATTTCCTGTGCCTATAATTCAATTAAAACAAAGAAAAAAAGCGCACCTGTCACATTGTAGTAGCGTTTTTTTTTATTGCACACGGGGGAGATATCTAACACACAGGTTGTGCGCAATGTGGGGCGACTAAAATGGAAAAAAGCTGTAATCCTTTAAAAAAAATTAAAAATAAAATATCCGTGTAAGTTCTTCAGTGAGGGGAAAAGACTCGTCTGATACGGTCTGTAGTTTAATAAAGATAGAAACCATGTTTACGCTGATATTAAACGGCACGTCAGTATGTAAGGAAAATATCCCCTAGTAAGTAAATCCATTTTTGGGGGATCAGATAAAATTGTAAGCAGAGAGAGATATATACTCCTGATATTCCTGCTGAATAGTAAATCTCATACCCAGGTACAACTTGAGAGCTGAGTCTTATCATCATTACAGTGAAAATTAACAACATTTGAAATCAATAAGATTAACAAATATTAAAACAAACCGGTACGGAAGGAGAAGGGGACCCTGCTTTTATAATCTTATCCGTCTTGCTATGTCTGTTCCATAAGTCCTATTCCATGTAAGATAGAGTGCAGATCACCCCCAAGAAAACACGATTCTTCTTTCTTCACCTAAAGATATTGGGAATCCATAGCTAACAATACAGTACCTCTTCGTATGCCCTGCAGTATAACACACTATGCGATTTTTTAACACACTTAAAAAGGTATTAATTTTCATTACTACTACAGGATACATTTATTATTAAATTAACATATCATAGACTTATCCTTACACAACTGCACTTGTCATGGACATCATAATAGAATAGAAAAGAAGAGAGCAGGGGTTTGGTTTATGGAGTCATCTGTATAGGATAACAGCTTTTCTGGTTTATCCACGTCCCACGAGTACACTGATCTCTTATCGTATATATTTAGACGTATCAGAGGAATCCTCCAGCCATGCTTGATATTTTTTGGAAGTGCAGGGATTCCCCACTTGTTCTCATAGACGTGTTGTGCAGACTACCCTTAATCCAGAAGACCGAGAAGAAAGAGGACCTCCTTGTTCTTTTAGCACTAGATGACTGGTGAGGCATTCTGCTTGTCTACTGTATAAAGATTAGGACCTCGTCAGTTCTTAATTTTGTTCTAGATTTAGGATAGCTTTATGTTAATGGTAGCCCTACCACTTCTGCTAGGAAGCTGTTCCATTCATTTACCACCCTCATGTGTGTATATGTATGTATGTGTATGTATATATACATATATTTCAATTCAAAATTCTCTTTTCAGCCGTCAATTTCATACATTTCATATATCTTTTGAAATTACGTAATGCTTGACTATATTGGAATCCACTTACCATCCTCCCCCCCCATTTCTTGGCAAGGGACAGCCGGGGATTAAACAAAGTGGTGACTATCCAACACTAGATTAAGAAACAAAACATCATGTACATTAGTGAACATAAAACATCTCAAAGAGGGAAAAAAATCAACCACTTTGACGACTTTGCACATCTTCTGTTACAGCTTCTTAAATCAGCTCACAAAACTGCAGAAGAAATATGTTTCCTTGTAGAATTGGCCTCGTTCACAAATGTTGGTCAAAGGCATGGAAATTGGTGTTCTCCTAGTAATACAATAGCACTTGGCATTTTTGCCTCGAAGTTATTGTTAACTCTACGAGCACTAAAGGGGAAGTTCCCCAAAGTTTTGCGGTCATCTGAAGCTCGGAGGGGTCAGTGTTTGTTTTGAACTATTTAAAAGGTTTGACAGGGGTCCGATCCCCCTGGCATGTATCCGAACACCGTTCCAATGCTGGAGATTTAGACGTAAGCCATTAGAAAAAGAAATCCCGTGTAATCCACAACAGAGAAAATTTATAGTTGTGTTCCAGTTGCGGTTCTTGGAGAGGCTTACGTTGTGGTTTAATTTTAGCCCTTATCATATGTATTTTTAAAATTCATGTTTGTATTTTTCCATGACCTCCTAGATTGAAAGTAGTAAACTTATCCAAAACAATTATATATGCTGTATATATACGTATATTTATGTACATCAGGGTCTACTGTCACTGGGAATTAGAAAATAAAACATGGATTTATTCAGTGGAGGAGCTATTCACCTTTTAAAACACACGCACACATGCATATACATACGCACACATATACATATACACATATACATACATACGCACACACATATACATATACACATACATACGCACACACATATACATATACACATATACATACATATGCACACACATATACATATATACATACATGCACACACACACGCACATACATATACATACATGCACACATACACGCACACACATACATACGTATACATTCACACACACACGCTCACACACATACATACATATACATTCTCACACATGCACACACATACATACTAATGTCAATAACCTAAGCATCCTCCAGAGGCTTTCACCTTTTTCCTGTAGAATATGGAGCTTATTCACTAAACAGTGAGGGGCCTGCGCTGGAGAGTTTCTCTTGCATAAAGGACTCTATTGACTCGTTATAATGCATATTTAAATAAAACTCACTGTTAATGAGATAACCCACCATGTCACATACCTTCTGGAGCTCCAAATGCTTCTCATTTTAAAAACCTTAGTAATGGTAAGTAAACTGCATTGCAAACGTGTTATTCATGTAACGAATGGTATTTGTTTCATCAGTCTTTCATTTATGTTTAAAAATGCATATCTGCAGAGCTATAGCCAACTCTGAATACAACCACATTTCCATTCATGAACTTCATCCTCCCCATAACATAGCGTTGTGTTATATACACACATTCCATATGAAATATTGTTTGCCACATGCCAGGAAATGTTGGTTTTGAATTATATCGCCCTCCCGTACTCATTCCACTATGTTCCAAAAGGTGGACAAATTTTGCCCGTTATAAGGAAAAATGTCTGCCTGGATGAATGCGCTTTGTGTGACTTGCCAGTACATTCTAGTAGCAGCGTGCAGACTTGAACCGTTTTATCTATAGCCTCGAAAGGTATTAGAGAGGTTACAGTAACATGCGGTTTGCAAGCTGAGCCAGGAATCCGTAATTAGAGAGAGCATGGCTGTATCACGGAGGACTGCAGAAACGGGCATACCCACCATAGAGCAAGCATAGAAATGACACAGTATTTACTGGATAAAAGCCTTAAAATAGTATCTCTGTCTGAGGCTTCCACCGGGATATTTGATACCTACAGGAAATGTTTATTTGTAATAAGATAGTGAGGCTTATTCATAGTTTTGAGACAGACAGGCAGTGCCAGATTAAGAGCCTTCTCCACACCCAGGTACATCGCTCCCCCACCAACCCACCTAACAAAAAGATTAGCGGCCAAGCTCCACTCCTCACACCGTCCTGCTGCTATATTACGCGGTAACACACGGGGAGCCAGCAGCGTCTGAGAGCCCCCAGACCGTGTCCATAAAGTGCTGTTGGGCCCTCGCTTAACACCGCGGGTCTGGTTGCATTGTATGGGCTCCGTTGGCTCCTGTATGGTCGGTGACCGGCTTCTAGTGGATTAGATCCAGTTTTGTGCTCATCAAGTAGAATCTCTGCCTCTGATTACATCAAGTGTTGTATTTGCTTAACATCTAGATTTTAACCACATGGAGGGAGCCTCAACAAATTTGTTAAAAAAATATGTTTATCAATAAATGTGTTTTTTATACTTAAACTAAGTTAAAAGGAGCCAAGGGTTGGAAACGACAGGACCTGAAGCCGGTTTGTTTTATGCGCATGTCTGAACTGCCCTGCTGTTACATGGCTTGACTTACATGTACGTGTAAACATAGTAAGAGAGACAGCGAGTTCTCAATCTTTGGGGCATTTTTCTTCCTTACCTGGGTTTCTAACAGCACATCCTCTGTGGCTTTTTGGAAGCAGAGCCGATTTCACCACCTCATTCAGAAGCAGCTTCTTCTTTATATTTGTGTCTGAACAGTCAGTGTCAAAGATTGATCCAGTCGTTTTACAAGCAGGCCTTTGTCTGCACGCAAAGAACGATTTACCTAAATGAAGTGCCGGGCTTTGCCCTTGTAACCATAAATCAGAATGTGATCTGACTGCTCCGGTGCCAGATTCGATTACTTGACTTAAACTCAGCTGAAAGAACTGGCTTCAGTCGGGTCCACAGGGGCCCAGAACAGAAAAAAGCAATGATTAATAGTCTGTTTGTGCTCATGCTGGCTTCTGTTTGAGCACACTGGAAAGCAATAATCTCAAACAAGATAGATTCTCGGTTGTCACAGAGGCACCGGGTGAGACAATACTCAGCTAATGTTCTTGGTGTCAATTCCGTCTCGTTCACAGCTGGCTGAAGAACTCCAGAGCAAACCGCTGAACAGCGAGATCAGAGAATTGTTGAAACTCCTGTCAAAACCAAATCTCAAGGTGAGGACACGTTACACCTGCAAGACACACACAAAATGTCCATTAACTGAATTTTTTTTCTCTTTTAAAGTGGATTATTTATTTGGAAGCCAACTGTATTATTTATTCTTTTTTGGTGCTATGTCCTTTGAAAAAGAAAAATGAGAGAGATCGCTTTTCCATATCCATCCCAAAATAACGTACGGTTGATGGACTGTAACCTCTAAATTAATATGTTGTGACAGATTTCAGCCAGTGAAGAAAATATGAATGTTTGGACTGGTGGATTTGACGTGAGTTGTTTTTTGTTCTTCTGAAAATAAGCATACGCCGCGGTTCACTCAAGGTGAGACCCGCGTAGCTGTAGCTAAAAGAAGTGACGGTGTTTCCTGTGTAGCGGGGGTGATGTCACTAGGAAGTCCACTATTGTTGACTTGAGATAAATATTAGTGACCCAGATCTGTAGAGCTATGAAACTAAAATTTTAGAGGTGACCAACAGCAGGTAGCCTTCAAAACTTCAGAGGTACCTTCAGATGTCCATTCCATACCCTTCTTCTACATCAAAGGTCCTGAAAGCTTGCTTGGGACATTTTACTCCCTGAACATTGGTCCTCTCAAAGGTCTCCCATATCCCAGAAACATCTTGTTAATCAGTAGCGCTTATTTTCTAAAATGGATAAGTGGTGAGGATTCGTTTAGAACATTGCATGCGAGTAAATTACATCCCCAGCTACATTATATCCAGCTACATTGTAGATGTTTCAGTGCAGATTCCTGTGGTCACTTTTTTGTTTCTAAGACTTATTTTTACTGGAAAATGTTACCATACCCTTTAAATGTGTATTTTAGTGCTGTGTAATATCTTCTGTCAGGGCATTACTCGGGACTGTATGGGTCTGTAATGGTACAACTGGGACAAGCAAATGGTTCTAGATATCTGTTAACGGATATCGAGCTCAAATAGGATATAAAACATTGTATTGAGTCAATATTCTGATTTGAACCATTATAAAAAATCTGGCCAGAATATGCTCTTCTTCAGAACGAGGGCTCTGTACAAACTGCTGTGAAATTACATTCACGGAAATCACACATTTTGTTTAAGAAGACTCATGTTTTGTTTGGAAAAGAAACCATATTTTTTTCTGGTTTACCTTGTTTCTTTTCTGATAAATCCTGGTTTGTTATGTGAGAATGATCACCCTTTTCACCAAGTTTAACCTCAATATGCCGATATACCCCAGCTTAGTTACACTGTATGCATTCTTATAATTGATGAAGAACAGAGCAGGGCCGAGTTCGCAATGAGCGAGAAGATTGACCAGCATGAGGGCAGAAATACAATGGCTGGCAGAGTGGCGATGAATAACCTATTATAATGCATAGAATAATGTGTTTTACATGTACTGGGATTACGCAAACCAGCATGACCGAGATCACATGCTTTGGGTAACATTCTGCGGCTTTTTATAATACAACGGATACCTACCTGGGCATTTTGGATCTAGAGATCCACGTCTGGCCGGTGCCTTTTCCGCCTCCTCGGTCTGATGGAACAATGCTGCGTTTGTGCTCAGAACCCTGCAGTCGCTGCGTTTCATGCTGTATCATTTAACCGGCGATGACAGGTGCACAGCTGGACCACATAAGGTTGCTATTAAAAGAAACACAATTAGATGGACGCTTAACGTCTTAAAATTATAACCAGGTAGATGTTTTTATAAACTTATAAAAGAGAGAGAGAGCACTCACGTTAATGTTTAGCTGTCATCTGCTTATGAATGTATCATCTGGATGTAGTATTTAAAGGAAAAATGTGTGCTATATTCTTGCCATTTAGAACAGATGGAAACGCTTTGCCCTTTTCGTTAAAGCTCCAGACTACCATTGTTTAACTGATGGGCAGTTTAAAGGGTAGGTCAGGCAGCTAAGGGTTTTTACCACTTTTTCTTGTGCAGGGCTTCACTGTGTGCCCCCCATCCTGCACCCATTGGAAAAAAAAATAGACATAATTTGGGAATCCAGCCATTTCAGAGAAGCGATATAAGTCATGTCAGACAGTATCGGCAGCGGTATAGCCATAGTCTCCAACGGTCATACTTGCCTTTCAGGTACCCCTTTATCTCGGACCAAGCCCAACCAGATAGCCAAAGCAGTCTGAGGGTATGTTTAGGGGACAACATAGTCAATGTACCCTACCCATCATGTAGAGCACATGCCTCACAAAGAAAACCCATAAAATGAGCATAGAAATGGCCCAGTCATGGTGTAAATGCTGCCTCTCTTGCCAGCTCACTTCTTTTCATGGTACAAAAACTACTGACCCCATGGTCTAATCAGGAAATAAATCTTAGACTTCTAGTAGAAGAAGAGACAGATATACGGCCATTGGGTTATTGTGCTGCCTAAAGGAGAAACCGTCAATGCCCTCTCTCATTATCATCCAGCCAGCAGCTCTGTTGCCACTTTAATGAACCTACTTGTTTTTGGCCAAGAAAGTGCATAATTTATACTATTTTCATTTATTGCACCTTAATGTATGTAATACTGGTTATTGCTATTAATGGCTTTGTGCTGAATGGGTTAAATAATGCTAGGCATTGGAGATGTTTTGTTGTATTATATCTGCAATTAATATTTGAACTGTTCTCGGGCTTCAATCTTGGACTGCATGGAGGAATGCATTTTCTTCAAAGTGATCTGTAATTTCAAACCCCACTTCGTATCCAGGGGTAACTCGAATTTTTCTTTTTATTTTCGCTGACTGTAATTTGAATGAATCTTTTCTGCTAAGTGACATTTTCTGGGCAGTATTTATTTTCAACAGCGCTAAAACCAGCAGTTCACTTGCATTTCCTTATTAAAAAAAAATAGAAGATTTACTGGCTTTAATAGCCGGTGTTTTTAAAAGTTATTAAAATGTCATGTATTTTAAAATATCTGGTTACAAACAATTTAGTGAAATATTAACGGGGAATAAGCAAAAGGCAGAGGCCGAGATGTATGGTAATGTCTTTTAGCCGTCTAAAATAATACCGGGATTAAGACACTTTATAACAGCACGCTAAGATAATAGAAAATTATAAAAATTAATGATATTAGTTATGCCTTTTAGGGATTAATATTCATAATTAAAGCAGAACTGTCGTTATAGATTGTCCTCAATCATGACTCTTGCGTCCGTATACATCATACGAATATGTTCCCCCTCGTTTGCATTTGTTTATATAAAAGTTACGTCTGTTTTTTTTATTTTGCGTGGGGTATAGGAGCTGCCATTTTGCCTCTGTGTGGCATATTGTGACTTGTGCCTCACTTGTTGCCCTATTGTAAGACCAGGCTACCCGGCACAGTCCTCCATAGTTTACTTTTCGCATGTCCATCCTATGTCATATGCTGGAGCTCAGCGGCATACCTGAGAACTCTCTGGGTTTTACCCGGAGATTGGCAGGTGAAGCACCGCTTCAAGACCTGAATCCTCTGTGTCACATGCCCTGCTCCTCGCCCATTTTCCCTTTAAATGGGGGTGTTTCCTGCTGCCGTCGGCATGAACTCCCCGACGTCGGTGGGCAGCCCTGGCCGCGTCCCGGAAGGGAAGGCTCCAGGTATCCGGAGCCCAGAAGTTCCCAGGTATGCTCAGCGGTAAATATGGTGGCGAGTGGTGGCCCTGTCCTCGGTTATATCTAGGGCAGTGCCAAAGATACATATGCCACTGCATAGATCTATCCAGTTTCTAGGTTCTGCTAAAACAACGATGGAGGCAAATATAATGCCAGAGCTGGAAGATATAAATCTCTTAATAACTTAATGATTTACGTTTTTTCATTAAAATTACAACCCGGGGGGGGGGTGAGAAGCCATGAAAATTCTGCTTTTAACTTCTTTTTGGCAGAGTCGTTGCAAGGTGTTTAAAAGATCTGGGGCCGGAGCCCGTGGTCATGTTGAACCTCTGGCACTGTTGATAAGCATGTGACACGCGAAAGAGATCATAATCCATAAAATGTTAGGTGATTCTGGAATAAAAAAAACAAATCAATGGAATGTTATCCTGGCCCATCATCATCATCATCATCATCATCCACATTGGCATTAAACTCAAATGGGTGGAGCCAATTGCATGAAACTTGATTGGTTACTTTTAGCTAAAGAAATGTGAAAAGTAAATGGCACTTTATTGTGATGTAATGTGGGGGAGGTGGGGGGTTGTAGTGATTTTGGTGTAGAAGGTCAATTGATACCCCAGGGCTTCAATTGCCCTTCTTTTCTTAGGATAATCATGTAATCTGCAGGAGAATCATGTCATTCCACCAGTAGGAAATTAAACACAGAGACACAAGCAGATGCATGTTAAATTATTAACATTTAACACATCATGTGTAATGGTGATACCTGAAGAAGGGACCTCTGAGGTCTGGAATGCTTATGACTCGGTCCACTAAAGGGTACCCCAAATTTCTTTGTCTTGTAATCAGTGTTGTCTTCATCTGATTTGCTTGTTCAAGCGGTGCCTTGTGCTCCTTATCTAGGTAGACTGCATAGCGAAGTCAGGGAGACGTTATAAACCACATCTCTCCCACCATCTTCCACTTCACTGGCAATGAAAAAAAGCATTTTTGGGAGTTTGCTGGGAGTTTGAGATGCTGGGAGTTTGAGATGGAGCTAAACGGTTCAACTCCTCTGTATCACGGCGCATTGTGAAGCTCGAAGACGGTAGACCTTTTCTGCAGCCGGGACTGAGTTGGCCCTGCATAATGCATAGTTAATTCAGAGAGAGTTTTTTAAAGAATGCTCCCGTGTTAGCAATGTGTTGGGCAGGGTCAAAAATATTTTGATTTCATAGTCAACATATGTGCACCAGATACATTTTCAGAACGCAATATACTCTGTCATTAAACTGACCCATTCTGCTGCAAGGAGTACTGCGGATTTAATATCCCTCCTGATGATCAGAGATGATGGAACTTCAAGAGTAACCCGCGCTGTCTGTTATTTTATCAGAAAGTTTCCTCTCTCTCTGTTTTACACACTTTTTTTACACTAATGTACATTATTATGACAGTTATACAATGTATTCTTTGAATCCAGAGGACAGGGTTCAGTGTTTTTTGCAGAAATACTCGTTGTTGGGGCGCCTGTTGTACGAGCGGCAGTGTTTGGTTTGACGGTGTGGTGAAGGTTTACTGATGCGGCAGAGTCCTTGGCTAATATATGTAGAATGATGACGGAGTTTTACCTTTTTACCAGGTTCAACCATCCTTCAGGCTCCCGCTTTAATGAATAACCCCTATGTCCACTATCCAGCCAATCACACATTTTAGTTTTAAAACAGCGCCCTTAAATACACAGTTTCAAAATTCACATAACGTTTCGCGGAAAACCTCTAAATTATGCATGTGTAGAAATATAGCATGATTTTGGATAATAAATTAGATGTGCTGAAGGGGGATCATTCAGTAGTAAATGCAATAATTGAACAATATCCAGAAGATAGTCTTTTTCCAAATAAATTTGTGTCTAACGTTTCACAGCAAATCAACTTAGTTGTTCCTGTCTGGATTGCCTTACCGACTTATCCCGCTTGCGGCTAACCGTCTTTTCCCAAACTAAATAAATATCAAATTAAATTCTGCTTATTTCCCTTGGCTTGGGCCAATTATGTTGTCCCGATTTTTTTTTTTTCTGGCACAATCACAACTTGTGAATGATTGGCATTCTAGATTATAATTAAACCGGATTCTTTCTGCTAGCCTCCTCGCCAGTATCCCTGGTACACCATTTTATTTCAGATGTGATTTATAGTACTTGGGCAGTTTCCCGTTTTGTAAGGGAAATATCTGTAACATTGGATCCGCTGTTTATCTTCCCATTGATTTTGTTTCATTTTCTTATTAGTTAAAAGAAATATATTAGGAAAGAAAACATTGGATCGTTTCACGGAATCCTTTAATAATAGATTTCATATCCACAATAAAGTAAAACTGTTTGGTGCCATCTGCTGCCCCGACATATCTACCTCAGCTTGGATTCTAGAGCGTTGTAGTCCAACTCAACGCTCAGGAGCTGGATGTGGCCCTCCAGAACTTTCTATAGGGCCCTTATTGTTCTATTGCGTTGTATTAATCATTCTATAGGAGCTGAATCTCTCTCCTAAAAAAAAAAATTAAGGATTGGATAATACTGTCCTACAGGAAAGCAGCCATCAAGACACATTTAATTCATTAACAACGAAACACCTCTCAAAGGAAGAACTATATTTAGTATATATTTGTCGGTCGGTCGGCGCCTGCTTTGGTGACACATGACAATTACGTGTTCCCCGCAAAGTTATCCTTTAAATGGACTCTGAGACAAGCAACACCTCAGATACCGCAGACATAAAACCCCCCAATCACCCGGGCTTAGAAACCGTAAAAATAGCAAAAATAATTATTTATTTCACAGCTTTGTAATATGATTTCCACTGAGCCAATATGAGACTTGTGAACTAAATTGTCATTTTCTTGCAGGCTCTTCTCTCCGTGCATGACACTGTGGCCCAGAAGAGTTATGATCCCGTTCTCCCCCCAATGCCTGATGATATTGACAGCGATGAAGACTCCGTGAAAATTATCCGACTGGTTAAAAACCGGGAGCCCCTGGTAACGTCTCATTTATTTATTTTGCATTTTATGATATATTTTTTTTTAAAAAAAGAATCTGAATTAATTCTCAAATTTAGTAAATTCCCTGCAGTCGCCTAATCAACATTTTTTTTTTTTGTCGTCACTGTGTTTTTATGTTTTGGGTGGCCAAAACATTCTTGTGTGTATTTTTTTTTTTAGTTGTGTGGCCTACAATATATTTGAATGCTTTTACATTTTTGTATTTTTTATTTATTTATTTTTTTGACTTGACATCAATGAGGTTCCTTTTTTTAATTACAATTTTAATTTCTTTGGAAGAGGTATAAACGCAAACACTCTTCTCAAAGTTATCTCCCCTGTAGCTGATGATACAGTGATCAGTCCGGCATGCCTTGTCGCTGTATATGTGATAAGCCGGCATATGGGTCATCAGGGACTCCAGCAGGACCTGTCACACCCCGCAGGGTCTCTTGAACTCAGATCAGTTCTTCCAGCGGTGGAAAATATGTAACTCGAGTTTCCCCATTCAGCTTTATGATTGATAGTGGTAAAATGTTTGAGCATACCCACTGAGCTTAGTAGGTGTATCGAGCTGGAAATTAGTCCAGAGCATGCTGGACGCTGAATAACCATCAGCAGAAAGCTGATATCTTCACTGGGATATCTGGAAAAGGTGAAGTTCGGAATCAAGGGTATGTATTACGGAGATGTTCCCAAACTACAGATGAGCGCGTTACTCTACTTTCCATGCTTGGCCCTTTTCTGCGATGTGTTGACCTTAGTCTGTGTTCAAGATTCGTCCAGCTGTGAAGGTGTTAAACAAATAGCTGTTGGTTAATAGCTGTTCCTTTTTATTGCTTTGCAAATATCCTGGAAATTTTATCCGTGTTGTGTAGAATATTTGTTTTTGTCAGGAGCAAGTGAGAAGAGATGTCTGCAAAGTCACTTTTTGAGAGCCGTAATGTTGTACACAGATGAAAAAAAATGCCACGCTTCTGTGATTCATACAGTGAGCGCTTGTCTCTAGATAGACATCTTTGGCGGAACTCAGGCGTCGGGGAGCGAGAACTCAACTCTGGTATTTAGTGAGTTTTTTGCGCTCCTGGGTATAGTTAAATATCCACACCAAGACCACGCGAAGAGGTTCTTTTTTTCTTTCTTTTCACGGTCTGCTAAAAGATTATTTATTTTACATGTAAAACCAGAGTTACTCGGATTAATTACTTGCTCTAATTATGGTTTAGTAGCCAATTAAAACTTTGAAACGTGTTATAAAATTGTATATTATTCGAAAGGGTGAGATAGAAAAAGGTGATGACTGGATTAGCATATTTTTCCCAGTTACACTGGGGAGATACGTTAATAAGCCCTATAGAGGCTGCTCTGTATACATGCGTTCCTCCTGCCATGAGCACCTTTCCCTGAAGGTAAATATGAGCTCTAACAACTGCCCCAGGGCACCCACAAGGGCAATTAGCAGCGTGTGCGTGTCGTGTCTGTGCCTCATCAAGCACTTTTAGGCCAGTGGCCGATAAATGACATTTTTGTGGCCGCTATCTTAGAATTGTGTGCTGTGCAGTTGTGTATCAAGATGCTAAATCGCACACTAAATCACGCAATCGGCATACTTAGGATGCCAAACGCTTGCCTGATGACCAGTCCGCACGGTTTTGGTCTCTTGCATTAGTGGCTACTTCATAAATCATTGGGGGCCACATTGGGGCCACTTCATAAATTATGAGAGTGTCAGGAAATTGAAACAGCGACTCTCTACACTTCCCTGTCTAACATTCAGTATGGCTCATCTCGCTGGCTCTCAAAAGGGAACATTTATTTTTCTTTTAGGGAGCAACAATTAAAAAAGATGAACGCACAGGGGCAATTGTTGTGGCAAGAATAATGCGCGGTGGAGCTGCCGACAGAAGCGGTGAGATGATAGACTTCATTTTTTTTCATTCCACGAGTTCTTTTCGCACGTGCATTCAAATTACTCATTTTGCTTTTCGTTTTGTAGGTCTGATCCATGTTGGTGATGAGCTAAGGGAAGTTAATGGAATTTCTGTGGAAGATAAGAAACCTGAAGAGATTATACATATTTTGGTAAATCTGGATATGAATCAACTTATAATAGTCATGTACTCCAATATCTTACTATATAATAAACATTATGGTTTAATGGTCTATATCTATATATAGATCCAATATGGACAAAAGTATCGGGACACCTGACCATTACACCAGCAAGGACTTTGATGACATCACATTCTAAATACATAGATTTTGGAGAGTTTCTGTCGGGATTTTTGCCCATTTATTCAGTAGAGCATTTGTAAGGTCAGGCACTGATGTTGGACGAGAAGACATTGCTCTTTTGACCTTACGGTCCATGTCCGTTTGGAGTAAGAGAACATAGACAGAAGTTGAGGGACTGCTCTGGGAAGGATGATTTGGCCTGCGGATCTCGAAGACGTGGAGGACAGAATGTTTCTAATTGCGGAGGGGTTATTGAAAGGGAAGGAAGGAGCAGTAAGAAAAAGGAAAATGAAAGAGAGAAAAAAGTAATAATGGAGCCACAATAGAAATGTCAAGCTAGTGAGAACAAATTAGGAAGTCATACGAGTACCTTGTGATGTGTAGTTTACCTCTTGTTTAACTCTACAATGTTATATTTGTAGTTAGAAAGTAGAAACCATGCTAATCATAGCTGATTAAAAGTTCATGATTGTGTATTTGTTCAGTAACAGTATTAAAGTTGTAGATTCCATTAACATTACACACAGTAGCCGGTAGTCGGTGAATAGCAAAGCGTTGTACACCCTGTACAGTAAATGGGTTAACCAATCTACTGTATTTGGGTGCGCCTTACAATTATATATAATACATTATCTGTTATTGTTTATTTTGAATATTTCAGGCCCAGTCACAAGGTGCAATTACATTTAAAATCATACCCAGCATCAAAGAGGAATCGCCGAACAATGACGGCAAGGTAATGGGCTGATTGTGATTGAACAGCTTAAAGTATAAGTCTCGGCACTGGGCTATCGGACATGTGCTAGGCAGTGTTTGTCAAGAGTTCTGAAGCTGAATAGACTGTGCTCTTATCTTGCAGATGTTTGTTAAAGCCCTCTTTGATTACTATCCTAATGAGGATAAAGCTATTCCTTGTAAAGAAGCTGGGCTAAAGTTCCGAAAGGGAGATATCCTTCAGATCATGAGCCAGGATGATGCAACTTGGTGGCAAGCCAAACACGAAGGTGACGCCAATCCCAGAGCAGGCCTGGTTCCTTCAAAACAGTTCCAGGAGAGGTTAGCTACTCAATTCTCTCCCTCCAACTCTCGTTCTTCTAGGGAGCTTTGTTGTATTTCGCCATACAGAAGGTATCTCACCAAAACACACGCAAATAGCAGGGTCGTGACCGTCTTCAAACAAACTCAGGGAAACTTTCACAAATATTTGAGACTTTCCTGTTGTCTGGCCAAAAAAGACTAATGACAGAATATGATAGTAGTTTTTGCGATCCAGATTGGAACGCGACCATATGGAAAATAGAACCTTAGAATCTCAGTCTCCATTGCCGTTCTCTGCTGGAATATGTTTTGCAACATTATTTTGGACTACTGACAGGTGTTGGGAAAATATTTTGAACCGCTGGTTGCGTTTTGTTTACTGGATAGATTTGATCAGGCATCAGATTTCATTTCTTTCTTTTTTCTTTTTTTTTCTTTTTTTTTTCCGGTGGAATTTTTTAAAAGAAAAAGAAAAAAATAATCTAAAGTAGCTGTAGTATGTGTTTCATAAAAAATTCTAATCCCGTAATGGAGATGTTGGATTTCATTGGCCTTTATGTACGCTCTTTTCCCTTACAGGAGATTTGCACTGAGGAAACCTGTTGTATTGAACCAGCCGCAGAAAGCCCCTAACAGAAAATCATGTAAGTCTGTTACAGGTGGATGGAATATATGTGATCTTACCTAAAGGTCGAAATGGCCTGAGAAGGATTTGGAATACCTTTCCTTAGAGCATACTTCATGCTTATGTAATACAGCGAGCAGACGTAAAACATAAACCATTGATTTCAGTATGCCAATAGGTTGCCAAATGTACGGGGTTGTTAACATATAATAAAAAAATACATTATATATATACGTAAATACACACAAGTACATTAGTATGTATATAGGCGGGTTATAAACATATGAATGTATTCTTCTGCTATGGTTACTGTTGCCCCTATAGAATTATTCACTCGTTGTGGAATTATATTTTCCTATTTATGCAATTATTTAATATTTTATATTGTTTTTTGGGGAGTTATTTTGCATATGATAGTATATTTTCCTATTTTATAAAATGATCAAAGAATCTTGTTGTCGAGAGACCATGGCTTGGCAATCTCCAGGCTGTAAACGGAAGCTTGGCTTGGCTAGACTCAAAAGTGGCTTAAGCTGGCTTGGTTGCCATGTGCAGACACCAAGGGTCACCGTCTCTTGCTATATCTGGCTCGCCCACCGCTCGTCTGCTAGTAGAGCAAGAACGCCAGGGTGGTGAAATACAGTCAAAGACATGAAGATGTTTAGGATCCTCAGCTGATAATAGAGAAGGCTAAATAAATGGAGTGGGTGTGGGAAACGTATGGGTTATATGGATAAGAAAGAATGGAAAAAAGAAAGTTGTGTAAAAATCCTTTGTTGTATGAATTATGTGTAAGTTGAGAATGGGTAAACAGGTAAATAACCTCCTGCATGATATAAGACCACTGCTGCCTTGGTAGTGATAACATTGATGACTGTAAAAAAAAAAATTAACAGACTCATTTGAATGCTTTTGGCGCTTAGTTTTCTGATCACTGGGATTTATTCAATAAGTCAGGAGTTTGCAGGAGAGTCCAACGTTTCAGCTTTCTGATATCACTATACACGATGAAGGGCAAACTCCAGTGAGCTTCTTCTGCAAGAACAGTTTTGTTGGCCATGTATAGAATGTTTAGAGTTCTTAGAATTCACCTTACCGGCTGGCCAGGGCAATCCCAACTTATTTGCCGGAGAAGCGTTCCATGGTTGGCCCATCATAATGCGGAGTGAAGTCTGCGAGTTCAAATAGCAAGCACTCTCTTGAGTGAATAAACCCACATTTGTGGGCACATTCTTCATCATGATTTTATTCCCACCAAAGTTTTTTTCTTTCGTGCCAAGAAGCACAGAGTAGGTTAAAAAAGCCAAATTGTATTTATACAATTATACAAGGCTTCACATAAATACATATATATATATTTTTGGTGCAATTCCATTTTAATGAATGAAAATAGAAAATATTATTATATGATGTTATTGCGTTTTCGTGGGCATGAGCTTATATAAAAGAAAACTTTAACTCGCTCCTTAAAACCTCTGTAACTATGGTGTTTAGCGCAGAAAAGATTTATTTTTCTTTCCATTTAAAATCTGCAATGCATTACGCATTGCGTCTGAGTAACACTTCTTCAGTCTTTCTGTGGTATCACACAATGCAACTCAGACGACCCAAAACGGAATTTTTATTGTGTGCAAAGTTAACAGCAGAGATCTAGATTGTGACACTCTCTTTTAAATGGGTTCAAAGCCTATGTGTTGCCGACAATGGGACGCCATAGATCATGCGATGTCACATCCAAGTCCGCCCCAATACCTGCGTGTCATCATTCTCTCCTTTTTAATGATGTTTAAAGCCTAATTGATGTTATCATGAAGGTAAAGCATACAAAACTTTCTTAAACTACTTGATAAAGATACCACACCACATGGAACGACCATAAGGTGCTACGTGGGCAGGTTCACAATCTCATCCAAGATCACAGCAGGTTCCCAGTAGTCAATAACTTACTTTAGTCTCCAAAACCCTCCGGCAACATCACCTTTGGCTTCTTCAGGAGGGGATAATCACCAAAAAGCGCATATTAAAATCAATATTTTCTTTCCACTCGAATATTACGCCAACATCTGTTTTAGGTATTTCTACATATTTTTATTTGCCCTGTTACTTCTTGGTTTTTAAAGAAGCTCGTGAAAAGTGAGCCCTGTACCAGAATTATATTGGCTGAATTATGGCTTGAAACCCAAAAGGAACGTTATATCCAGAGTGTAAGTTAGGCATAGAATTGGGGTTTATTCTTTCACTAGTTTTTTAAAAAAAATTTGAGATATTTGATGTTGCCCAATGGTACATGGTAATGGTACACATTTCATAAAGTGTCCAAATGGTCTTAGCTTAGCACATATATCATTCAACCAGAGACTTGTTGAGTACAATGGCCAAGAAAACCAAAAGCAATGATAAGATTTGTACCTCTACATGTTACATATTTATCATTTTTAATCAATTTTAATACCAATATGTTTACAGAGGAACACCATACTTGTAAACAGTCTGTAGCACTAGATATGTACGACCCATCTGCTAAAACAATTAAATGAGTGCATAGAACGTCCTGCATGGGATGAAATTAGGGGTCCAGTCCAATGGTTATTCGGACATCATGGCAAATAGAGGTGCGATGGTGTATGTGTAAGATTAATAGAATAAAATAGCAATAACACACAATGGGTGGTTTTCGTGATTCAATAATTATTTTGTTCCAAATGTTTCAGTCTCTTTAATGAACCTACCAGCATTTAATAATAGTAACTGACTTGCATAGTACATGTAAAACAGCAAACGTTTATTTTAAACCATTGGTGTGCTTTTTCTATGTACTATTTCCCACGAGACTGTCTAGAACAGGGCTTTTGTGTAGCGGTTCTGCGTCAGAGTGTGTTTGTGTTGTCGGAGAATGTGCTCTGAGATATTTGGTTAATATCTGCGACACTGTCAGGTCGGCATTAATGAAGAAGAAGCAGGAACTACAGGCACTAAAGAAACATATGTTATTCTTTTTTTTTTATGGAAGCATAGCTTGAAGGAATATAAAAACATAATAGAAACAGTAAAAAAAAAAATTGCCTGTGTTTTCAAATTGCTAACATTTGCCACTGACAAAAAAAAAGAAAGAGAGCGATATGAAATGCCCTTTTTATTAAGCATTAAGTTCCATAAATTTGGTATGTGGCATCATTAGTCTCTTCTATAGTTAAGGTTCATATTAGCAAAAATGTAAATAAAATCACTGCGTTATAGTCTGCCAAATATAAATGCGAACGGGGGGGGGGAGGACATCCTATGGAAAATATGTTGTGTTTTGGATTAGAAACACGCTACATGCGCAGATTGTAAAGTCTAAATTCCCCTAGTGATACAGATGGCCAAAGTAGACTTTATCTGAGCGAGACCCCTGCCGATAGTCTGCGTGTTGAGACATGTTAAGTACCGAGTCCGCCAAGGGAATCGTTTTGTGTTCCATCAAGGAAAGAAAAGCTTTCATGGAAAGTACGAGCACGAACTAACCTGCGCATGTAATTCTCATACTACTAAGCCTCCGCACTTGTGTTTGGTACGTAATGAATGAAACCATTGAGCAGCGTTACAAGACATTCAGGGTCTAATAAGGATAGAATAAGGTTGATTCCGTACGGTCTATCTGTACAGCTGTTTTTGTTTTAAAGGAAGCTCATGTAAACCGATCTAAATAACCACCCACTTAGTCCTGTTTTTGCATCGCAAAACAGGCAATGTTTTCGAAGCTGCTATGGCAATCTCCTTAATGTGAAATCAGTGTGCGTATTCTAATTAGCAGCGGCAGGTTTTTTTGTAGCCTCTTTTAAGTGTCCCTCGGAGATAGTCTTTGAATTCCGTTTCCACAGAGAGAGAAATTGGATTAAGGTGATTGCGCCACCACATAATGTAGTCATGCACCAGAGCCGGGACCACTGGTGAATCATCAACGAGTTGGCGTGGAGCCTTTCCACAAGGCAAGCGCCCTTCGTCAGAATGAGAATTAAGTCACTCATAAGAAACATATCTTGTTTGTTCATCTTCCCGTGGGCTCTGTGTAATCATGTCTCTGGTTACAAGCTCAGCAAAGCGATAGGATGTTAGCCGCAGTAAATCCACGTTTCTTCCCCTTAATAGTGCCTTCTGGAACTCTTACCACCTACCCTATATAAAGATACAGCTCGCTTATAAAAAACGTTTACCATGTGTGGCTTGTAACCTGTTATAATTCATAGCAGTGCATGCTCAGTAGATGCGACAATTATTTTGATTTTGGGACATTAGTCCCTCGAATATTGAAATGTTAAGTACAGGGAGGTCAATCAGATATCGCTGCCGTTGACTTGCTGTGTGAGGTACATAGAATGTAGTATTCAGAGTTTTAGAACCCACCAGCAGGAAACAAAAGGCTAAAACCACTGTATATCAGCATCTTTGTTATCATTATTCTTATTTCATGAGTCCTTTCATTTTCATAGACATCATCACCCCCTTCAAGTGATGTGCACTTCTCATTGTGATTGTTTGCTTGACACAGTCTTGGGCTATAATGAAGTCAAATAATGTTGTTGGCGTACAGTGCTGGCTGGACACATTATATTATCATCCACCAACTGAATAATGGCTATAAAATGTTTTGAAACAAGATTCTAGAATATCATTGGGACCCTCACCTGAGGGCTCTATTCACATAAAGTCTTGGTTTTAGCTATTGTCACAGCTGGTGACTCTATATGGACACATTGGATATCTTCGTAGGAATCCATCAGTCTATTAAATAACTAAGAGATCTTGAGTTTAACGAAACCCTTCATCTTTTAGCATAGACCTTAGTAGGATCTTAGTTGTTTCTGGATTCTGGTAAGTTACAACTTCCCAAGTCCAGGAAGCTTGAAATAAAATTGACGGCACATTTATTTGCTTCAGCGCTGACCTCTATGACATGAAACTTCAGCCCCTTACATTTTGGAATCATTCAGCGTCTTTACGGTTTTTATGCAGGTGAACGCAGTGGGCTCTGGGGGTTGGAGGACAATCTGTATCTTCTCACATGTCAACAGTAACGGTGCTTAGATATATTTCTTTGGTACTTCAGTATTTGGTTTAATTATTTAACCTATATCTGTACACTTTCAAATGAATTGATCCGTGCATTTATAAAGAATGTCTCTTTCTTTTTGGCTGTTCTAAGATGAGGAAACGGTTGAGTATGGTAGGTGGATGTTTCTGTTATCGATATAACGTTTTCTGTTCCCCTGCCATATTTCGTCGCATTTTAATAATTTCTTTTTCCCTTTTTCCTTTTTTTGTGCATCCCAGAGGAAATTGAAGGTACATGTACAAATGTTTCTTTGCTTTGCCAGAAATAGTTCCATTTAGTCAACATGTGTTGGGAATTTAGCTCAGAACTTGCTCAAAACACAGATTTTCAATATACTTCCTTTAAAACGGCTAAAATCATTGTTCTTATGTCGTCTTTATACTGTGGTGTATGTAATAACTTAGTGCTATAAAAAAAACCCTTTCCTTTTTGTGTTGAGTTGGTCTTTGCATTCTGATTCTTCTTTCTCTGCTTTATTTCTGTGTGTATCACGTGTACCAGTTATTAATTTGAAAGCTTACCGAGACTAATTTCTTTGTTTCAGTCAATAATAAAAAGCAGACTTGAATAAAATATACATCATACTATTATGTCGGGGGGGAAAACAACTTTTCCTCTAAATTAAACTATATTTAAAATTTATATAATATATATATTTTTTTTAATATATTTTTTTTATTATTTTTTTTTTTAAACATAATTGTTACCCCTTTTTATAAAGAAAAATTTGCTAAGCGCCCTACCCGGTCTTTGTGCTTTTAAATCAGATTCAAACCTAGGTCCGTTAGTTACAGAAGTGTTAATAACACACATGTTAAATATGTAAGACAGGACAGATACCAAATAGAAATGTAGACTATAATTCCTACATGTTCTATAAAACAGGCAGTAAATAAAATCTACATGAAGTTACATGAAATATCAATACTTTGTATTTTTAAAATGTGTTTTCTGGTCACAGCAAAGCAATTCAGATTTTACTTTATGAAATTACCCTGTACAGATATGTGGATCTCTAGGTATTGATTAGCGATAGATTGATATTGTAGTTCAAAATAACCAAAGCTCTCGGAGTTTCTTTATTCTCTATAAATAGAGCCCAGAGTCGCCGTCTTAAAGGGCCAGTAATCCCACATTTTTATTTTCAGGGTTCAACGAGGCAGCCTGCGCTAGACAAATATTTTGTCCTTGGAAAAGCTACTTTATCAGGCATCATGATTAAGATCATGTAATTTGCACGCTATCCTTCTACAGAATGTAAACATGGCACGTGAAAAAGCCAGGATTAGGTGTCCTGCAAAGTGCTTCCTATGACGGAGGATCAAAATATTTCATTTAAAAAGGGAAAGAAAGCAGAATGACCCGTTACTGCACTAAAAGAAAGTCATTTTCTATATAAAGAGACGACGGAAACGGCACGAGGAAAGCTACAAATGTGTGATTTCATGTCAAGTGCATAGCCGTCTTCTGTTCTTCTAACAAATAGTTTTGACGTTAAATTGACTTTACTTCTTACTTCTCTAAACTTTTATTGTTTATAATTCCTGCGATCACAAACCAAGCTGGGATCTTTTAAATCTGCTTTAAAAGATTGTGTCTCTGGTTGAGGCTTTAAAGACAGTTGACTGATATTGTACTGTAACGCGTCTTCCAAAATCCAAGGTGCCTTTGGCAGAACACCTGGGGCTGTTAATCTCTTTTTACTGTTCTGCTAAATTTTGTGCAGCCTCCAGTGACCCACTGCGCATTTCAGATGAAAACCAGATTGCAGAGAAAAGATACAGCATCCCAATAGTATATATATATATATATATATTTTTCCCCCCTAATAGCAATATTTTTACTTTTTTCTGTGGCTTTGAAAAGTCGGATATGGCCCAATTTGTCTTTAAAATATAATATAAAATAAAATAGTAGAAAATCTAAAAATAATATTGTTATAATGTTATAAATCTGCTTTTCACCCTACAAGTTATGCAAGTGTTTTTTTACGCTATTGAAGTGCATTAAGCCAATAAAAAGCCATGATTTACATAGTACTACATCTCCAAATAGCCTTTTCAATAAGATAGGCAGGGCAGGGAAATTATGGAGATGATCTAGAATAAAAAAAAAACAGAAAAATAACCTTAATTCACCTTAAGCAGTGAGATCATATTTGTCCTAAACAATTAAACCACTTCCTCGCAGGCAAAATTGGTAACTGTGCACTGTTGTTTGGACAGACTTCAAGTCTTCAAATTGTTTTTCTGTTTGCTAATTTGTGTAATATATCCTTTTTCAAATGGCTGTTTTGCCTATTCCTGGAAAAATTATCTAGGGGGAATTATGAATATGAAAGCAGATTGTTTTAAAAAAAAAAATTACAAAAGAATAGAACAATATCTGATCCTCCAAAATATTCTAAGCAGCGCCTATTTATTTCCTGTAGATGCTGCCATTCCATTTACAAATACCCTTACTTTTTACCAAAAGGTAAAACTAGTCTAAACCCTACATTTGCAGCAAAATGCAAAAAAAAAAATGCATTCACTGAACACACTGGAAAATATTGCATTTATCGCAGACAGAAAATCTGATTTCTGGTGTTTTTATGCTGTGCTTCAAAATGTCATTTTCTCTTTCCTTTTTTATTAATTTATTTTTCATTTATTTATAAGAAAAGTTTCTTTTTTTGCACTTGTGGCTGGCCCTCTAACTGTTCTGCTTTATTTCTTGGCTTCTGTCTGTGCGTTTTTATACTTCATCCAGAAGATGCAGGATATGACGCTCATAACACGGGGACCTATTTAGGTGAGAAATTGGATACAGATTTTGGTTTTTACCCCATTTTAAATACTCTTTCGGTTTCTTCTGTCTTTCGTTCTTTCCTCTTTTTTGTTGCTTTTCCTTTGTTGCATCTTTTAGGAGCAGAAGGAAGAGATAAAGGTAGGAGCAGTGATTACAGCATCGCCATGTCCTGTCCTCAAGTAAATGAATGTTGGGATCTCTCAATAAGTCATCTCACTGCATTAATTTTAATCATTTTGAACATCAAATATTTTGGAAGAACTAGCAGACTACATGGACCAAATGATCCTTATCTGCCATCAAATTTCTATGTAACTTGGAGAAATAGGAAAATTCATGCATTGTGATGCAGTGAAACATGATGGAGATATATTGTGTTACAGAATTCAGTAAGCATTAGTGTATTTAACTACATTATAATACAGATTATTAAAAAATATGTTACTAACTCGCTCAGTATTCAGAGCATAAAATATTGAGTTATTTTTCTCTAAATGTTAATTTCATGCGTGACAAGAATTAATAATAATAATAATCGGGATACTGAAGTTTCAGCAAATCCACATGGAATTGTGGACTCAATGACAGATTTTGCAATTTGATTTTGTTCGTATTTAACCTACTAACTACGGTTATAAGTCCTTGTGCCTCCTTCTAATGGCCAGTGACTGAAATTCAAATGTTCTTCTCAAATTCCCCTTGACTATCACAGGGTTTAGGTCGTGATGGCCGCTGCTCATATTCTGCAAGTCAACTTGTTTTTTTAAGAGCGAATAAAGGTTCCTTGTCACAATTCAGTTCTTAATCCCTGTTCCGCTGCTCAGGTTTTAAGGTACATTGTCTGCTAAAGTCTACTCAAAATGCAAAAGCAGATGAGCATCAGAAGATTGAGCTTCTGTTTCCCAGATCGTGTGATGCACACATCTTTTGTCCGTGTTCATTTTAATGTCCTTTTATTCCATTCCACTCCTTTGCATGTAATGAGGTTGGTTGGCGTGGCTTTGCCTACTGCTTATTCACCCTTGTGTGAACTTGCTTTGTTCGAAAGTTGCCAAAAGAGCAGTTTATTGTGTGCTGAACCTCTCATCCTAACTTCAAACTGTTCTTCAACAATTCCTAGCAACCCTGCCAAGGTATTTCACTTCTTTTTCCAGCATAAGACACATTTTGGATGAGTTCATGTAAGCAGGATACATTGGGGTCAGAAAGGATCCGTACCTATACAAAGAATTTTCAAGTCGTGGATCACCATGATTCATTTATTTATTGTCTTTCGTACAACGAACACCGAATTCAATACACCTTTCATCCTCCCTCAAAAAATAAGTTCTGTGGTATGAAGCGCTTTAAAATATTTACGACGTCTGAATAACACACAAATCATTTTATTCTGATTTGATGCACCTGTGTAGAGCAGCGGAGATATTTTAAGATCTCTTACATTTCAGAAATTGTTTGAAAACAAATGACAGTTTCCATGAAAACATTATTGATGGATTTCTTAAGGTTCCACCATTGCCATTGAGAATTAAAGATATGTATACTGAGCTAGCACTTTATACACACGTTTACTGTTGCAGATGCGATGCTGCTACGTCTCGGCAGAAAAAGCTCTTCAAATATTTCTGTTTTAGGTGACACAAACCCGCTGCCCTTTAAAAAGTGTTTAATTAGGTTCATTCCGTTAGGACAGAAACATAGTATTCCTTTTTATCAAAGACGTTTGAAAATGTTTGGACCCCACAGGTAGGCTTCCCCTGGACAGTAGAACATTTATCCGATACAGCCCTCACTTATAATCACATAATATTTATTTGTGCTATTATTTAAAATGTTTCAATGGTTTTCCGGACTGTGAATTGTTAAAACGTGGCATTGAGTAGCTGTTAAACCTGGAATTTCCTCCAATCCATGACATACGAGTCACACAAAGTATTTTTGTTATTGGAATAAGTGGAATATTTTTTAAATACGTGTCTTTGGAGAGGTAGGTGAAAGTGTGATTCTAAGGCTAGTCAATGAAGCCTTAAGATATACATTCCATTTCCTTCTGACATGCAATTATTATGTGATGCCCCCACTTTCTGGTAGTAGATTCTGTCTATGCTCCAGAGTATGGCCAGTACATTCCCTCACATGAAGTGGTTACACTCAGTTCAGCTATACCCTTGAGCTTTGGGGGTTTTCTCAGAACTTTCACCTTGTACATGGTTCGCTGGCCGGCCATATGCATGGACCACTCAAACCTTCGTTTCAACCCCAACAGGCTTTATCTGCTTAAGGATGGTAATGCCAGTGAAAATGAGCCACCAATGTCAATGTTGTTTAAATCCAACCTACTGTTGGCTCTCAAGGACCATAACCAAAAATCCACTGCATCACCTTTGTCAACACTGCAACTAAATAAGCATTTGTCCAAGATCCTGTCGATTACTCTTAACTGAATCTAATAGGTTGAAAAACTTAACAGGATCAAGGCATTCTTAATTCTGTTATAGACATTACTTTTTATTAACATGTAATATGTCTTCGTTCCTACCAGTTCAATGTTCTATGCATAGTTGAGGTTGGACAAACTCGTGCATGCCGGGTTTGAGGTTTAACAAGCATGGAAAACAGGAAATCTTTTGCAATGCACTGTTGGTGCTGAACATGTTTTCGTTCCTAAAATTTCCATATTTGTCCCCAATTTTCCATATACAGCAGCTTTAGTTTCCAAGGCTTATCATTAATGTGGATCTTAAGTCTGACCTTCCACAGACACCAGTCACTTTCTTGGAGTTGCAATAAACGTTTTTTTGCCTAAGTACAGACAACCCACTCAATTGTAGTAACCTCTTTCCAAGCCAGAAGTATATGGAAAACACTCCCCGTGGCACCCTCAGCCAAGTCTGTGATTGCCAGACAGGGTAGGTGAAATGCGGTGCTCGGCTGTCTAATGTTTTAACAAAGCCTTAAAAGAGAAACATTACAATCTTTCTCCTTTTAAGTAGTCTTAATTATTAAAAAATGATCCAAAGCTGATAAAACAAAAATAAAAAGCCTTCGAGTACAACACATGTCCTCATTAGCAAAGACGTTTTCATAGCTCTCTAAAAAGAGTCTTTTGTGAGCATATGGTGATCGCGGATGAAAATCATCTGTTTACTGTTCTCGACAATGTTTTCTTATACACAGAAGACATACCCAGGGGCTTTATTAATGCGGTCTAAGTCTGCAAGTTGGGAGTTACTCCAGAAACAAGTGGAGTCTGCACTATGTTTGTGCCGACTAATTGAGAACATTGGACATGAACGAAACCCGGATGTTCCTCTGCTCGCGGTGATGGCAGAGACATCTGAGAATATGCAGCCCCTCTTTATTCGAATTCAAAGTTAAGCGTCTCAGTAAAGTGGGGTAGTCAATACACTATGTAATGCTTAGTAAGCCAAATTAATTTGGTATATATAACTTTTACCCTTCTAAAAACTTCCCGATGTCCTCTATCTAGTGCTAAAATAAAAACTGATGCTCAATATGTTATACGTTTATATTATTATTATTACTGATTATTGGTAGACATAAGACTTTGAGCTAGTAGAACAATGTGTCTGCAATAAGAAGGCCAACCAGAGAAGAATGAGTTGGCCACCTCCTTATATATGTTACGTAATATACACTCTATTGAGTTTTAAAGATAAATACATAATTAAAAAAAGAAAATTAAATAAATTCCTGAGACATGACACTTTTTGTATAAAAGAGTTCTGGGTTGTGTCATCTGGTCGTTGACCGGATATTCAGGGAGCGGGAATTTGTTGGCAGTTCTGTAGATGAAAATTAATGAAAAAATTCTGATGTGCCCTGTGCTGTTAGCGGCGCTGCGTTTTTAAGAAATCGGATACGCTTTTGGGTAAACCATCGAATGCAGTGCTTCGGGAGCAGTCGAGACACTTAAGATAACGTTAGGAACTCATTGTTAAAGCCCAAAAGATTTACAGTTTTTCTGCTGTGACAACTTGAAGGCTTTCTGAATAACTCTAGACTCTGGCTTGTGTCGTTTTGTTAAAGAGAAACCACAAGCAAGAATCTATTGTGCAGAAGAAGGCCGCTGCCAGTAATAAGGTAGCAGTCTGACATTTTTCGTCGCTATTCCTTCTATTTCCCGGATCACGCAGATGTTGGAAGTCCTATCCAAATGCTAAGCTTGCTGGTTTGTCCTTGCATCGTGTATGATCTTCATAAGGGGCATGCAGGTGTTTTTTTTGTTTTAAAATCTACAAGATCGTCCAAAAACGGTGTGGGTCACGGTAACTGGGGCCTTTCGGACTCTTTTAGACATAGTTATACTTTCATGTATCATAGGGAATTTCACGCTGCCTTCCTAAACCTGTAAATCTTTATCTGTCTTTATGATTTCCTTTTGTGTCAAGAGTATATTCTAGTACAGCTGATGTTTTCGTATCAATTATGTCACATGATTTAAGGTATCCATGAGCTCACAGCGGCCAAAGAGATGATTTTACTTGGTGTACTCAGAATGTGCTCAGAATGGTTTTCGTTCTTTCTTTTCTCCAAATACAGCAGTGTCTTTTTACAAACAGCTTTTTTTTTAAACCAAACATTTGGTATAAGATGCACTGAATTGGGAAACAGGGGGCTTTAAGTCGGCCACGGTTAGAAAGCTGACCGCGCTGGACACATCTGTTTAGGAAAAACCTAAATCAAGGTGAAGAGATACTTTATGCAGATCTCAATTTATGTAACGCAGTGAAATTCTAGTATTCATGGCTGCCTAGCTGCATAAATGGTTTTATGTTCTTACCCACCTCTACCCAAACCTACTGCCATTTCATTTAACTAGTTGTTGGTAGTTCGTAGTTTCTATTCCGGTTTATATGTTCCGTACCTTGGAACCTTGGAGGCTGCAGCCATCACAATGATTTGGTCATTAACCTCTGGAACGATGTTTAGCAACCTTAAAGGTCTTGTTTCTGATTTATATGTGAATATGTTTAGATTCGGTTTGCTTTTCCATTGAGACACAAACTATTTGCCTAGCATTCATGTAATATTTCCTAAAATCATAAACATTTCTTCACTTTACAACCATTATTCACCGGGGATCGGTTTAAAAGTTTGTTTTGACCAATTTGTAATGGATCAAGGGTTATTGGTGCCAATTTGAAAAAGAAAAGAGTTAACGGTTGGATTAGAAACATGATATTGTCTTCTTTTTTTTATTATATATTACCAAAAAATCTGATTTTGTATTTCCTTCCCAACTATAAAGAACTAGAGAGGAATGTGTTGGGTATTCGCCAGTTTAATGAACGAAGATTAATTTATTATTTAGATGGATATATTAAGCCAGTTTACAGTAAGTGAAACCTGTATTTAACCCCCCGGCTAGTATGTGATTGATATGTAATTCATCTAGAATGTGATATTCCTAACCTCCTAAGTGTGTTACGCTAACTGCTTAGCCTGTGAATTCCCATACCACTGGATCCATCCGCTGCGTGTAGCCAGTGTGTAGAGTGATGATGTGTAGAACCCACTGACCGTGTCCTACAGATACATTGTAACGATAATATCAGTTATAGCCTCTGCCCTGACATCTATTCTAGAAGCCAGAAATGTCTCCTGTTACAGCATAGATCCTCAAGCTCAGCTTGTGTTATAGGAATGATTTTTTTTCCACACTGGTTTGACTGAATAATCATTCCTTCCATGTCTTTATTGTTCATGTGTGTGCTGCTGATAAATGCCCTTTTCTCCCCATCGCTCCATGGTCATCCCCCTGAATCTACAAATAGTAACGAATAGTTATAAAGCTCTAGATTGTAAGCTCCTTTGAGCAGGGCCCTCTTCACCTGTTGCCTCTGTAAGTCAATTTGTTATGTTACATACTACTTGTTATGTCCTGTCTACACATTGTACAGCGCTACGGCATTTGATGGTGCTATATAAAGCAAATAATAATAATGTTTTCATAAATATGTTAAACAAGTGATGTACTTTAAATGCAGTAATATACGTCATCAAGCCTACAAATAATTTATCTTTAGGAGAAGCTGAAGCTCCCCACTGCTTCCATGGTAGTTTAATGCCACCGATTGATTGCTTGAAGCTGCCAGACAGTGGTAGGAAAGCTCTCCCATTGAATTTATTGGGGGCGCTTTCTGCACATGCACACATTACCTGGAATGCTCACAGAATGGTGGCAAGTGTATCATGTGGCATATATGTGGCAAAAGGGGGCAAATGCTTGTGGAGAGCTTATGCAGAATCCACGTACATGCATTTAAGTGCATATGATGGATGGAGTTTTCCTTAAAGTGGTGGTGAGTTTGCAGCGAATGGGTGGGGGAAGGTGTTTGTCAGAAAAAGAACACTTTATTTATATCTGTTTCAGAAAATGTTACGTATGCAAGAAGAACGTTACTTTATCAAATGTCCTTTCTTGGAAATTCCTGTTCTTACTTGGTTTGGATGGCTGCAAACAAAAGCTTTGGATTTCCTGTGCCCTCGGTATTTTGTAATATTTACGTTTCAGTTCAGTTTCAGATGTGTCTGAATGATGAATAGTCGCACGTGAATATATAATTCATGATGCATTTATAACTAGTAGTCATCCCCTCAACACACAGAATTTTGCATAGCTTACAACGGCTACAAAAAAGGTTGTGGAAGAAGGGCAATCATTTTTTTAATGTCTTAACCGACAAGCCTGCACCACTCGACTAACCAAACGGGGACCCGACTCGTAACAGGGCGAGGGGGCATAATCAATAGTGAATTTGCATTGTGCGCCATCTAGTGGCACCCTGCATTACTACACCTTCCGTTGGATTAGGAAATTTGCAAATGTTCATTTTCAACTGAACCTGTCAATTGAGTTGACCTTCTCAAGACCATAATTGCTTTGGAACACTTTGTGGTAATAAAACACGATCATTTTTCTCATCCCATTAAGTTGTTGGGTCATGATCTATTTTTCCCTCTTGTTTGTCAACCAAAGTATCAGTTTTATAAGTGCAGCCAAAGTTTCCATAATCATGCGTAATGAAAGCAGAGGGGAATGGGTTTGCTTGTAGATTAGTAAATATTTTCCGGATTAGAGTTTTGTTGTGGAATTGGAGTTTTAAAAAGTGCTTTAATATATTTCTAACTGCAACATTTGTGTTCTGTGAACATGAGTGGAAGTTATTTGTTGTAAACCCCTGTACTACTGAAAGGGTTAAACCGTGCAAGTATTACTTCTGCCCGCTTACCTGGCATGGTGCTTGGAGCTTAAACACAATCTTAATTATATGTGAAATTATTCTTAACTGAACAGACTTCAGAAACGCATCTCTTTCAATGTTCTGTGCGTTTCTCTTGAAAGGGCCAGGTTTTCACATTGTAACCGGGAATCTCGTAGCAGGGAGACAGCAGTCTGGGCTTTAATAGGCTGTCTTTAATGATGATAATAATCATTATTAACTATGACGAGTAGTAGTATTAAAACTCTACACGCACACAGTGCATATAAACCTCTTTACAGAAGCGTGCAAAGACATAGATGCATGGTAACACGGTTATACCTCTACTTCTTACCAGACAGACAGAAATAATGATTAGCATTTTCATCCAAAAATATAAAATATAATAGAAGCAAAATAATACTACTGCTATAGTAGCCTGTATTGTTACTTAAGAGCAATATTACTAACTACCAATATATTACTAATATACCCACATTAGTATTTACTATTACTGCTCTATGCTACAAAATATTTGCATACATGAACAAAAAACCTTGATACAATAGCACCCCTAAAAAATCCGGGTTGGGGGGGTGAAGCGGGTATTGCAGATGTACGGATGTCATTCACTTACAATTCCTGCTTTGGTTTTTTTTATAAATAAAACATATTGGGTTTCGGGTTTTCCCTTTTGAAATCCTTATAAGATTTACTAACTACTAAATATTATACACCTCCCAACAGTTGCACTTTTTCAGGACAGTCCTGTTTTTTGGGGCACTGTCCCACTTTTGTGAGCATCGTGGGGTAGTCGGGAAGTCCTAGGGAGCTGTTGCAGCCCCATTGCACACCCCCATTGCAGCTTCTGCACAGTCTTCTTGAGATGCTCTTCACCTTAGGGCCACATGGTGGCTCTTCAAGTAACGTTGGTAGGTGGCCACCCCCCCTACCTCTTGCCACACATCCCAAGACAGATGTCCCGATTTGGACCCCTAAAATGTCGGGGTGGTATGTATATAGTTTCCTACATTAAACTTGCAGAACATATCCAATTCCTTATCTACCATACAATGACTATCCACTCAGCACTGCACATGTTTTTTTCCTGTTGGAACCAAGGATTCCGAGTATCATAGCGCCCCAAGAACGCCTCCTTTTGAAAAACCCAATTTAACCGGATTTCTGTGTGTAGACATTTAGTGCATAGACTTTGACATCAGAGTAACGAGGGTTTTACAGTTCATCTCTGTTATTCGTTACTAGCTGGGCTCATAATGTTTGCTCATTTTAATGTCCACCTTACATGTGCATTGTCTAATAAATATCCAGCTATTTAATGGCTGAAGGTTTCAGAGAGCTTAAAAAACATGTAACGTTCCTCACAAAGCTCGGTTATTTCAAGTTACGATTTTTTCAAGCTTCTTTTTTAATATACAGTAAGTGGCTTTACAGGAGCTAAAATTAATATTCTAAAAAAAAGTTAAGGGTTTAGAACAGAAAAACCCATATTCGTGCCGTATCTCTTTTTGAAAGTCCGCAATCCTGTAGACTACTTTAGAATATTGTAAGTCCTGTTTTTCCTATAACTTGTCTTGGATTTATGGCCAGATCGAGACAGGAATAAGTAATAGTTCAGAGGGTGCCTTTAAACCGTACAGAAGTAAAATCAGTCACGGCTGTATTTTTCTGCTTATACTGTAAAGATTTCTGTGCTGTTACATTTGTTAAAATATTTATGAATATGACGATTATGAAAGTTTTCTGAACAAGGTAAATCCATCCAGATTTCTTTCAAGTTTTGATCTAAAAAATGTGTTTTTTCTTTTCTTTTTTTCTTTTTTTTCTCTTTCTCATTATTTAGCTGGGTTTAGGAGAAGTTTTCGTCTCAGCAGGAAGGACAGAAAAACAAATAAATTTATGTATGAATGTAAGAAGAGCGATCAATACGATATGGCAGATGTTCCGACCTATGAAGAGGTAGCTTTGTATCAGCGACCGGCTAATGAGAAATACAGACTGATAGTCCTGGTCGGTGAGTATGGATCTTTTGTAACAGGCAAGCTTTGTTGGAACTTCTAACAATCGTTATGTTATGAATAGAGTTGCTTAGAACCCTTTCTATGATGTCAAATATTATGGTAGTGCATCTGCTAATAATTTTCCACTATTTTTACAATTTTCAGAGTTTTATTGCTGAAAGGCTCCAGATTTGGGTGTTAAAAAAGCCAATGTAATGTCACATTGTAGCTTGGAAACTATTGACAAAACCACAAATAACAAAGCTTCAACTGATAAGCTGTAATACTATACGAACCTTGTTTATTCTGCTTAAAATATGATTAGGTGTTGAAACGTAACCTTGAAATAATAGAAGTAGAGATTTTTTTGCCATAGTTTTTGTTATCTGCAGTGATTCACTTTCCAATGTCTACGAATAAGCTGTAGTGAGCAGTTTTTTCTTCAGAAATATACCCCTCGCCCCTTAAAATAGAGTAATCTCTTCAATAGCATTCAGATGGAAAGGAACCATCATACTTGAGCTGGAAACTCTCTTTTCTGACATTCGTTTCTGGTTACACAGAGAGCCAGGGTTGGAGAAAGGAGGAATGAAAGCATGAAGTGATTTCTTGGGCTTTACTTTTGAGACTGTGAACTTGATAATGGTTCTGCCAAAACAGGACTTGGACGTCAACGGTGTTCCATTGGTTATCTATCAGGCAATCTGACACCATCTAAACTTTTCCAGTAGTGTCATCGTATTACTGTACTAATCAGTGATGAAAAGCCACACCTTCCAATCATACAAGTTTTGTCTATCGTACTTTGTAGGAAAAACAACATTTGGAAAATAATTTTTTGGGATACATCTGGAATTAAGTTTTAGGGACTAATAATAGGCACACACTTGAAAGCTAAGCTTTTTTTTTCTAAGTTACATGAATTTAAGAATGTTTGAGATGGGCGTAAGACTGCCCTGTGTAGGAACCAACATCAGAAATGAAGTCTCCTTAGGTACGGGAAGGGTAGACTTGATGACCCATACAGTTCTTGTCTGCCAAAACTTTTTCCTGTTTCTGTATTTTGTTAGCCAAAGCAACAATTTTGGCATTGTATGGTTGGGAAATCTAACACATACAGTACATGTTGACTACAATCCCATTGGATATTGTTTTACAGTAAGGTCTTCACTGAGTCAATGGATACTTCTCTGACCGTACCTCTTACTCAATTAAGTGTACTTTTAAATAATGAAAATTAAGGTTTGCATGCGGACCGGTATTAGAGCCATTTGGTTAACACAGTTGGTTGAATATTGAAAGAGTCTCAGGGCCAGCTTATTAAGGCAGTTCCCATGATGATTAAGAACAAATATCCAGATGGGTCTGGCATGTACTGTATTGACTTTTTCAATGGGCCAACAAGAGCCCTACTGATACCTTATGGATGTAGTGGAGGGGATATATCACTAAGGGAAAGGAGCCCCTAAATGCATTGTGCTATTGTTAAAAGATTTGCATTGAGACAGGGAGATCATAATTGAATCTTTAGCCACCTAACAAATGAAGTACCTGGAAATGGCTGTCACATGTCAGGAACAACAACCCTAATGAAAATTATCACATGTGCTGGCAAATTTAAAGGGTGATTGTGAAAATGCATTCGGTGCTATTGCCAAAAGATAATGTTTGGCATATAGCACATTTCCTTTTGGAATCAAGTGTAGTTCATTAAAATATAATCATACTAATTATATTCATGTGTGCTGAGCACAAAGTGCATTCTACTTTTTGTTTAATATATTTGTTCGAATCAATTGGCAGAAGAAAACTGTCCCAAAAAAGGTTAAATTAGCCAGGCTAGCAGCCACATCAGGTTACACCATTTAATGATTGGTAGTTTGTAAAACAAACATGTATTTAAATCAAGATGTGTCCTTTGCCAGAGTTCATTTATTCCATTAGGTGCTGTTACTGGTGAAGAGCTGCTTAGAAGTATAAATATATCTGGAAAATAATATTTTGGCATCTAGATTATAGCTTGTCTTGGTGTCATCATTCACCCCCACCCCCCCATCCTGTCTTTCTCAAAAAATGTCCGTCTACAACTTAAAAACATTGCCACATTCGTCCCTTCCTTACACAAGATGCACAAAGGCTCTTGTTCATGCCCTCATTAGCTCCTGCCTCAATTATTGTAACCCTGTCTTAGCTGGTCTACCTCATACCCCTCTCGTTCCTCTTCAATCCACCATGAACGCTGCTGCCAGACATATCTTCTTCTCCCATCGCTTTACGAACACCTCTCTCCTCTGTCAGTTTCTTATCTGGCTTCCTTTTCAAAATCATGGCTCTTCATCTTCTCATTCATGTCCAAATACACTCCTGCCCGGTCTCTCCGCGTATCCGATGATCTCCATTTGGTTTCTAGCTCTCATGAGCATATTACAAGACTTCACAAGGGCTGCCTCTGTTCTCTGGAACGCGACCCCCCGGCCTTTCCGTCTTTTCCCCGGCATATCCGTCTTTCAAAAAATCTCTCAAGACCATCCCTTTTTCCTTAGCTCACTTTTCCTAGTCTCTCTCCTGCTGTCGAACAATGTGGCTGGACTATCTATGTGGCTGGACTATCCCTAACAGTGGCACTTTTACCCCCTTGTGTACACCCTAATTCCCTCTAGATTGTAAGATCGATTGAGCGTTCCTCTTGTATTGAATTCTTATCTGCTCAGCTGCTTGTAGTAAACCATTCCATACATAGAATGTTCCCAGATAGCTACAAAGACTCAAGGGTTGGAAAATTAGCACATTGGAAGCCTCAACGCATTGCTTAAAATGCCAGTCCTTTGCCTTTATCAGACCGTATAACACATGTCTGGAGCGGTTATATTTAGTATTTGGGTTTTAGTGCCACAGTAAATGTAGTGAAGGCCATCAAACCTTGAGTGAGGGAATAGTGCGTGTTGCACGTAGGCCATCATTTAGTTTGGGAGCTTGCTCGGCTCAAACTCTTGGTTCTGGATTAAGTCATGTAATAGAGGTGCTGGTGCATCCGTTATTTCCCACATCTCGCCCTTACAAAAAAAGAATGTCCTTCCATGACGAGCTGCTTTGTACAAGGAAATGCACTTGCCTCTGTTCCTTGATTACCTCGGAGAAGTCTCAGAAAATCTGCAAAAAAGTTTTAACAAATAAATAGTATAACTTTATATCTGCTCCACAGCCAGGATATTGGATGATTTCTGGGGATTGAAAAGCTTAACTCCCTATCCCTCCCTGCGCCGAAAAACCATGAATGTTCCTAAGAGCCCTGCCAGTTATGTTACCTTCTAGTGAGTCTATCCTGTGCAAACATTTCCAAATGTGCACAGAGGTGTCTTCCATTACCATTGTGTAGCAGACGGAGGGACACCTGGAATTGACATTTTGATACTTTCAATGAATAAACAACATAGCATCTGATATTATAAGCTGAAACGCATAGTGTTTGCATGTGTGGGAGTTGAATCAGTCAGCGTTCCAGCGTCTGATGGAAAAATGGGGTTATCTAAAAGTCAACTCGGTGGGAAACCAAATTGCTGTTCTTACTGTCAGAGAACGTGCTCTGAAACATTCATAAAGGCACCTGCCGAAGGTTCCACCGACTGCTGTAGCTAACCATGTTTATGTATAGAGTGGTGATATTCTTCTGTAGGGTTCCCATCAGTCGTACAACCTTCTGCTAATTTCTGTGCTTTTTTTATGGGACGGGAGATAACAAAATGCCAAAAAAATGTAAACTATATGTTAATCGGCTAACTATAGAAGTTAGCAAGTTTAGCTTTGAGATAAGGGAGAAAGATGTCATTTTATGTAAGCTTAGTAGGATGATGTTGGTTGTATATGTGAATTTTAGCCATTTTTCCCCAATTCTAATGATGAGCCTCAAGGGCCCACGTGTTAAGCTGTTTCCACCTTTAAAATATCACCATTTGAGTATACCTCTACAGTTTAGAGGAGGGTTGCCCTAATTTTAGAGAGTTTGCCATGAGTGATTAAAAAAAAAAAGAAAAAAAGACTAATAGGAAGTTCTGAAGTACTTACTGGGTAGGTGTTCAGCCTCTTGAGCAAGAAGATGTAGCAACACTGCTTCCACATTTCGGTAAGTTTTATTCCAGTGGAATTAAGTATGAAAGCTGCAAATGCCAACACTTTTTGCATTTTGTGCATTTTTATACTTTGTGTTTTGGTTGAATAAAACATTGAAATCTGGAAGCAATGTTGCTGTGACTTCACTTCGTCAATTACCTTAATATTTTAACAGACAGGAGATATTTAAAAAAATACTTCAGAAGATGGTGCAACCTTAAACTTTTATGGAACACCGTGCCTCGTCTACATATGTTTAAATATTGATACGATTATACAAAGCAGTGGTGATAGAAGCCCTCCAGTGATCATGCTTCCTTTTACAAGTCGAGGAGGTATGGTCTGCAGAGAGACTCCTGGGAAGTACAATGTTTACCAAAATGGAACTGCTGACAGATGTCATGGGCACTTCAGAAGTTTTACTTCATGTTTAATCATCCATGAAGGAAAACATTGAGCGTGTCAGCGATATCTGTCGTTGTCTATGTCCAAATTCTTATAATTTGCCACGTCAAGGCGATTGCTACTGCTGAACTGGATTTTGATATTATTTGGTATTAAATTACAGGGATTTGCAGTAGTTGGTGGATTCCAATGTATTGTCCCGTTATATTCAATAAAAGAAGTAGATATTGAAACCATTGAGTTTTTATCATGCATTTTGTATTTTTTCCCCTTGCGATGTTAGTTCCCATTGTTCTCATGGCTGGAATTTGCTGTTTCAGCTCCTCTTCCTAAACTGACATGTCTCGTATAACTTGGGAGATATATTTCCCTCTAAATTTTTACTCTTAAAACCTAGAATTTACAGCGGTTTTCTTGGGCCAACATGCTAAAGTTGGTGGGATGACTCCCCCTTAATCTGGGTCTGATGAGGTTCATCAAGTTCATGAAATGGGTACCAACTTATTTCAGGTCTTCAGGTTGTGGCAATACTCGTTAAGCTTTATGTTTACTTAATATTTTTACTCAAATACTAGCAGAGTTCTTACATAGTTAGGTCGTCTTCCTCCTGTCCTTTCTTGGACACATCAGTCTTCTTCACCTTGTGTATTTGCGATCTTCCCTAGCCTAAGGTAGATGTACCAAGTCCTTTCCATCCGAATAATCTCTCAGCTCCTAAACACCACAGATGTGTTTTTCTTTGAAGACTGCTGTACCCTTTTAATTTTCAAACTCTCCTTCCTATCTTCTCACTGAAATTACATTGTTTCACCAAAGAATGCAGAGGGGAAGCTGTTGTTTTTCGCTTAGATTCTTCATCTTAAAACAAGATGTAAGGTTTAAAGACTTGAACTAGAATGTCCTGTTCATATTTGTTTAAGGGAAAAAGAAAAATGCTTTCAAGAAGATTGTGTATTTGGGCTGTAAATTGAGCTAATTATTGTTGTATCTGTACTCCTGAATAAATAATACTGATCTTTTTTTTTTTCCTTTGGTTCCTGTATCGAAATAAGTCAGGTATTGTATATCCCACGATGGAATTATGCACAAGGAATTATGTATTTAGCAGAAAGGTTAGGAGTGTGAAGTTCTTAGGCACAGTTCTCCCACTGGACCATGGAGGAGGTTAAGGGCAGCTTAAAGCGAGAAGAATGGGATTTAAACCATACGTGCTAAATTCTTGCTCGCTGGATTCAGCTTCTTAATACACAGGCTATAGCTGTGTTTATATTAAGCAGGATCTGTTTTCATATCATTTCAATTACTTCGCGTAAAAGTAAAAGCATACCTTTAAGAAAATTAAAATTGGTGAATACTAGGTTTGTTTTATCCAAAGTGTTTATTCTAAAGTGTTCGGCCACTTAAAACGACTCGTCTTTAGTTGAAGTGTTTCCTGCGGCTTGTACAGAGAGGGAGCCCAGTCGTTTATTATGAAACCACCACAGCTGAAGAAATACTCCACAATTTCAACAGCTCTTATGAAGTTTAAACAGAGCTATTAGCTGTGGATCAATGGGCTGAGAGCCTCTCAGATTGGGAAATGTAAGCTCCTGCTTTTTCTGCCCAATTCTACTTAGAATCTTGTTACAACAAATCTGAAACCGATTTTATTGTTTAGATAGAGACACGATCTACTATGAAGACACAAACATCTCCTAGCCCAGAGCTCTCCGCAAACTGTTTTTTCCAATGTTGCCAGAGATCACTAGTAAGGATCTACATGTCTCTTTATAGGAGGTGGCAATCCATAGTTCCATCAATAATGAGTTGTCCTGGAGCTAAAGCAACAACTTAAGCATCGCAACTACATTTGTTCATTTATTTTTTGCACATATGGCCGAGGCTTGTTGTGCTAAGAAAGGCCTTTCCAGTCTGTCTTCAGATTCAGGTCCCGTAGTTAAGTTGTTTTCCAAGCAGCCGCTGAAGTATGATAACATTATCTAGGAGTCTTCTATTGCAAATATATGCAGAGTATTTTTTCTGGGGTTACTTACTATGTGTTAGCACCTCTATTAAATTCACAGTACAATATAGACTAGAAAATGGAGTTTCAAAGTAAGTTATTATTTTTAGAGTATCAGGTGGCAACACAGGTGGTAAAAGCCTCTGGCGCAGTCCATAATAGAAATATTCTAGGTGAATACACCTAGACACCCTCTTCGAGATTTATGGTTTTACATATCAGGGCATAACAACAATCATCTGTTCCTTAGCAGCTCTAGAAAAATAGGTAAACATAACCTCAGATCAATAACAACACCACATAACATATCACACTGAGTTAGGATTTAACAGAAATAAAGCCAAAATGGAGAAGCCATGTATAAAAAAAAAATCCTTTCATAGGAATTAAGATGCTAAGTAGCAGACAGTTAACCAAATGCCCTTGATCAAATGAACATCATCAAGTGTAATCACCTTGATGCTAAAGCCTAAGTTTTAGCAGTTTGCTGGTCTGGATCATTCAGGTGTGTCAAGGACAAAAGACATCAGTAATGATCTTAGAGGAGCAATTGTTGCTGCCCCATCAATCTGGGAAGGGTTCTAAGGCCAATTCCAAACCGGTCCATCATTCTACAGTGAAAAAGATAATGCAAAAGTGGAAAACTTTCAAGACAATTGCCAGGCTTCCCAGGAAATTCACCCCAAGCGCTCATGTAGATCATGGGTTAAAAACCCAGGTTTGGATACCTCATCGCGAGGGATTCAGGATTCCTGTAGAAGACATATAACAATCACGCTGTAACATAGCAGTTACATTGCGTAGGTGTTACATGGTTTGATGAGTAGTGTGAATGGAGACATGCTTCTTGTTAATTTCTTTTGTTTGAATTAGTTCCTTTATTTTAGCACACATAGCAGATGCCTCTTACAAATTGTTGGCTAGCACAGCTGAGAGGTGCTAAGCCCAGGCCTTGTGTGTTTCAGGGAATCTTTACAATATCTCATTTGGTTGCAATTTCTTTTTTCTCAGCCAAAACACGTCTCTCACTTTGTTTTAAATTGACACCGTAACTTGTTCCACGTTAGCTGGAATAGTGGCATAGAGGGCTGCTTCCCAACCAGGATTCAGGAGTTAAAGGGAAATTATTACAACCCACACGCTGCATTCATACTCACTTGGTTTCCAGCAACGTGTGAAACCTAACGCTGCCGATATGTCATCATTTTTATGAGCCATTCTTCTGAGCAGCAGGAAAAACGAATTCAAGTCTCCGTGTGCTAATTAGCTTTTATACCATTAAGCACCTTCCCGTGTTGCAAAACCACTTTACAAGCCACTGAAAATAAGTGTTGTTGCAAAGCGAAGCCAATTTCCAACGCAACCTGTCCGCGCACTTGAACTTACTGCATGTATTGCCGTGTCCGCGGTGCTGGATTGTGGCACATCCAATTCATCCAAAATTGTGGACCTTAATCTGAGTTTTCATAGCTGTAATTTTATTTATTTTTACCAAGTAATACGGGTAACAGGACCCATGCCCCTTACAGTCTGTGGCACCAGCTACTTTACATTTCAAAGGGTAAATAAAAATAGCGTAATGTGATCACGTGGCTAATTGTAAAACCAAGTCAAAAAAATATACGGTGGCCTTTATGGGATAGAAACCTAGATTGGCAGATAACCATTTGGTCCGTCTAGTCTGCCCATTTTTCCTGATGTAAAGACTCGGACCTTAATCAGTCCTTGGTCTCCTCTTTGATTTAGGATAGCTTTATGTCTATCACACTTCTGCCTGGATGCTGTTCCACTTATCTACCACCCACTTGGTAAGCTATAACCTCGATTCCTTATCTCTAAGCCTATGACTTCCAGTTTTACCTTATGACCTCTTGTTCAAATAAGGAGGATAACTACCCATAGCCGTTTAAATATCTCTAACCTGCTGCTAAGTGTCCAAACTCTTTGCAAATAATAATAAATGCATGTAAAATGAAGTCATTGTTGGTTTGCGAGCAGAGATCTAGCTGTATCTGGGATCCCAATAACAATCCAATTTAATTCATGATGAAAAGGAAAACTAGCGGGAGTTTGTTTTGGCCATTTTAACTTGTTGCAGTGGATTATTCCATTGTAGCGAGTTATAGTCTTTAGGAAATAAGATTAATCACTGAGAGTTTTGCCAAACGTAACTTTTAATAGACCTCAGTGCTGCGGGTAATGGCACTGAGGGAGTTTTGTATTGGGAATGTTATGTGGTATCGTAAAGGAGGCTTACAATAATGTGTTATTTTGAGGTTCAGCGAATGATGTGCGATTTCTTTGCGGACAGTTTCATGTGTTCTTATATAACACAATATCATGCATTGTCCTTTAAATCTCTCAAGGGGGAGAGCGAGCGGGAGAGCTTGTGACGTCCCAATACCACACAAGCTTCATTAATAATAATCACCAAGGCAGGATGGCTTTAGATGTCTGTGTCGATAATATAATTTTCTATACCGATTATGGGTTAAAGCCTACAGCTCCAGTTGCCTTGATTAAGAGTGGCAGTCCCTCTTTGGTTCCCAAATCACTCTCTCTCTCCCTCCCTGATCTCCCTCAAACAATCAGAAGATTAGGAAAATAGGGACAGTTGTGAAGTATGAGTGAAATGAGGGTTAGTTATGTGTTACAGTAACCCTCAGATTCATTGTGCATACACCACTCAGCCATAACATTATCACCGCCTGCCTAACATTGTGTAGGTTCCTGATTTTGCTGCCAAAACAGCCCTGACCCGTCAAAGCAGGGACTCCACTAAATCTATGAAGGTGCGCTATGGTATCCGGCACCAAGACGTTAGCAGCAGATCCTTTAAGCCCTATAAGTTTTGTGTGGTGCTGCTTCCTGGTGCCCTGTCTTCTCCAAGTAAGCGACGCACCTGGCCATCCATGTGATATAAAAGAAAACGTGATTCATCAGACCGGCCACCTTCTTCCATTGCTCTGTGGTGCAGTTCTTATGCTCATGTGCCCATTTTAGGCACTTTTGGCAGCTGACAGGGGTCAGTATGGGCACCCTGACTGGTCTGCGGCTGCGCAGCCCCATACTCAACAAACTGCGATGCACTGTGTATTCTGACAAATATCAGAACCAGCAATAACTTTTCTGTAGCTCGTCTGTTTTTTAAGGAAAGCATTTTTCCTGCTTCTAACGCATCAACTTTGAGGACGAAATGTCCTCTTGCTGCCTAATATATCGCACCCAGTGACAGGTGCCATGATAACAAGATTATCAGTGTTACTCACTTCACCTGTCAGTGCTCAGGATGTTATGGCTGATGTATACTTCCTTACATGTGATGTTTATATAAATTCCATGTGCATGTGGCAGTAGAGATTCCTGTAACCAGGTGGTCAAAATACTTTAAGATGCCCAAGAAAAACAAAACTAAATCTAAAATCTTTGATTAATTTGTAGCTAGTGGGAAGATTAGAGACCGAGAAAGATCTTACGTGTAATAAATGTACCATATTGGCTCGATTAAAAGTTAGGTGCTTTGTTAAAGAAAAGTTTTTCTTAGTAAAAAAAACACTTAGTGGAATATATATGCTGCCACTCTGCCCCCCCCTGAGATATGCTGCCACTCTGCCCACCCCAGATATGCTGCCACTCTGCAACCAAGTGCCCCCCCCCCCGACTTACTAAATACGCGTAGACAACTTCCGGTGCCGGCACTTCCGGCACGATGTGCTTTAACAATCTCCCTTGCCGGCACCACCCCCGTGGGAAGTCCCGGCAAGGGAGATTGTTAACCCCTTCAATCCCAGAGGTTTTTAGTACCTCAAGTCCCAGAGCAATTTTGCCATTTTTGCGCTATGTCGGTTATTCTCCTGTACTGTGAATAGTGTACCCATGTAAAGATCGCAGCGTCTGTGCCTCATCGGAGGACAGGATATCCCCTGCAGGCGATGTCGATGTCGGCTTGTGCTGTCAGGGGAAGTGCAGGCTGTCAAAGGGTTGTGTGCCTGACGCTGCAAGAAGGGCTCGACGTACCGGTAGGGGATTCTTGGAATGCGTTTTTTGGACGCGCCGGTACGTCCATAGGGGATTGAAGAGGTTAAAGCACTTCGAGCAGACGTGCCGGCTGGCACTCCTCCCGTGGGAAGCGCTGGCAGGGGAGGCTGTCTCAGCGTATCGGAGAGTAGGATGCAGATGCCCTGCAGCGCTGCGGGGATCTGTATCCTAGCCCTGCTGCCGTTACCCTGAATATAGGCCGCACCCCCACTTTAAAGACTTAAAGTGTGGGGGGGGGAAGTGCGGCCTATATTCGGGCAAATACAGTATATTGAACATAGAATGTGACGGCAGATAAGCCATTGGGCCATTAGTCTGCCAGTTTTTCCTGTTGTAAAGACCCAGACCTCAATCAGTCTTTGGTCTTGTCTTAGATGCATATCCCTCACTGTGTTAGCCTCTACCACTTCTAAGTGGCTGTTCCACTTATCTACCACCCTCTCAGTAAAGTAAAATTATAGATATACTTTTTATATATACATATATATATATATATATTAGATTGACTGTTACTTTAACTGTAAACATAAGGCAAAATTAATATGGTAATTAATGAGTGCCATGTTTTGTATTTGTAACCCAGGTCTTAGATATATATATATATAAAAAAATACAGCAGGTATTTTTCATTAAATAGCCCCAGTGTTAGCAGATATATATATAGTAAGATTTTTCCACTGTGCAGTTAATGTCTTTTGGAAATGTGTTTGAAAATGAAGAACTTCTGTGCTCGGTTGTATTTGATTAGAAATGGCAAGGTGTTCCCCCGGATTTTTGTAAAGCAAATAATTGCAAGAATCTCAATCTGAAATATTTTTGGACCGGGCAGGGAGGCTGCAAACTGCTGCCCAGTGCAGGATCCCACAGACTGGATACAGGACCAAAATAGAATTTTAATAGTACCATAGCTTCTAAAATTGATTAGAAAAATCTGTTTCTTCCTACATTGTGCCATAATAAAAAAAAAATAGTGAAAGATTTGTAAATTTGATATATATATAATTATATATAAAAAAGTTCCTGGGAAAATAGAACAGCAGGATTTACTATGAAAATATTGTTTTTCTATTTTTTTATATGCCGCGGACCTTCCCGTGTATACGTTTATTTTACTAGGATGAAAATGAACACCATTCATAGATAGCCCTTCTTCCGCATGACCCTACAATGTAACATTTTTGTAACTGAACGCAGCATTAGAAAACTGTACTCCTAGTTCTGTTGAATTTCTGAATTCTTCCCAGATATGCGGGGAAGGAAGAGGATTAAGGCTCCTGATGTCAGATGAAATAAATTAAACAAGAAATGTTCTCAATTTTTCATTCATAAGTAATTTTTGTTCCCCTCCCTCTGGATTTACCTTCTTTCCTAGCTTTGCATGTTCTCAAATATTATGTTGTTTGCAGGTCCTGTAGGAGTTGGCATAAATGAACTGAAGAGGAAGGTGTTAATCAGCGATAGTCAGCACTACGGAGTGACCGTGCCACGTGAGTACTTAATCTTGCCGGTACTATGGCTGTGGTTACAGCGAATGTGTGAGACCTGGATCAGGCAGGATGACTTGTTGATTAGAATTTGGACCATGACTCCCTAAGGATGGCTGAGGGGGACATTCGTAATCATTTTGTACTTGTCCCACAATACTGCAGATTAAAATAAGGTCATGCTGGCTGTTGCTGGTATTTACTTAGTTATTATTGGTGAAAGATGTGTAATTGCCCATGTCGACGCGGATGTATGAGGTCACAGCTTTATGTGCAAGGGTGGAAAAGCATGTGTGTGGGTATTCTCCCTCGGCCTCAGTTAGTATTTCTCCCGTGATGTCCCTATTTTCTAGAAGGTTTTCTGGGTCTGAGTGCATCACAATGTTCTACAGCCATAAAAAAGCACAATTATGTGGATAGATAATGCAGGAAAGGTTTTGTAAATTAATGTGGGTAAATAAAACGTGCAGCACTACTTATAGTGGTCAAAAACCATAATAATGAGAAGCAAATTAAGTCCAGGTCTGCAATGATGTAATTTGAGTCAGGTTTAAAATAGATGATAAATATCTGTAACTTGAGGTGATGTAAAATGAGGACATTATGTGGTCAACCATAGGTTAGTACTTATGTTTGAGGGAACGCGTGTGACTGATTTTGGCTTAAAAAAAAATTGACTCCAATTTCCGTAGACTCTCCCCTGAGTGAGATACAGAACCAGTAACTGGCCAGAAAACAATCATACATGGAACATTTTAGCAATTAGCAGATGCCAGGGGAATTATCTTCGTTTTGGGGGTAGGAGTCCTTTCAAATTGTCATTAACTAATTCACTGATTTTATTACTGTGAGCCGAGTATCTTTTCCACTCTTTACTCACATGGAGCTTTTGGGATATATGTAAAAGGCCAGTGTGAGACATGTTCTGACCCGGCAACATCCACCAAAATGGCGCCACTGCGGTGTTCCCCTTCCAGATCCTCCAATCGTGGAAGAGGACATCACTGAAAGCGACAAACGATGGTTATATGGTGGTGCTTGTGGTGACATCCTTTCCCGATCCTCCAATCAGGGGAGAGGACTTCACTGCAAGTGCCTCCATATTGCCCTCAGTTCACCTGAGGACTATGTAGTGGAGCATCCTCTCCCTCAATTGGAGGATTGGGGAGGACGGCACCGCAGCGCCACCATTTTGGCGGAAGTAGCCGGTTATGTCAGTTGAAATGCGGACGAAGAAATTAGACACAAGATTAAGGATTGAAGATAGAAGGGAGAAGAACATGCGGAAGTAGAACGTAGGGAAACATTTAGAGAGCGAGTGAATGCGAGCACTGGGCAACAAATTTCTTTCCTGAATTTAAAATGCCCTCAATTTTTCGCCAAATCGAATGGGCCCAAAATGAAACGAAAAATGTCTACTTTATAATAAACAACACTATCTAGACCATTGTTTGCTCACACGTACTTCTTGAACTAAAAGTCCTATAATCTACCGCTAGCAATTTGTGTTTTCTCTGCTTTCATAAACTGGCTGAAATTTACTGTGCAGCGAGTAAAGCTTAATGTCGATCAGGCCGCATTGCGTGCTTGTCGGACAGACAGCTCTTTCCTTCTGCCTACAAACATCCTGTCTTCGTTTTCTGTGGATGTCTCCATCTGCCAGATGATCATCAATGAAACTGACAAAGCCACTTTAACAATTCTCAGAGGCCCGACGCCGAATCAATATTTCTAGAGTGTTACATTGTAGAAAAAACAAATAAAGCAATCATTTAACACACTGTAAAAAGGTTTGTTCAACAATTAAACTGTTGCTTTTAAGGAAGTGACTGCCATAAATGTGAGTATCCTTTTTTTTCCCAGACACAGCTGTTGCATTAAAAGGTTTTGATAACGGTTTTCCGAATTGGGGTGTTTTTAATATCCTCTGGAGTAGGCAATCCGGAAGGCGCGCAATGATTTAAAAAGACCTTTCCAGACAATCCAGACTCAAACTCATGTTTAATAACACTGGTGCTTTCTAGGGAATATTTGGAGACTATTATGTGTGATGATGGCAAAACCAAAATCATATTCCCTTTTGTTTTCTGTAATTTACCTACCTTTAGTCGTTTAACTTGAAGTTTCTGCAACAAAAATTTGAAAAAAAGCAAGTGAAGTTTTTTAAAAAAAAAAAAAAATAGAAAAAAAATATTTCTAAATCAGGTATTCATTGGGAAGGATAATCAACAAATAGTCTGCCAGCTCTTCTGCTCCGTAAAGATCAAGGGATTGAATATTGCAAGAATATTTAGACAAAATGGATATAATGTTATTAAGATGTATAGGAAGAAGTATTTAATCAATGAAATGGTGTTGGGTAATTGAAACAGCTTTCCAGCTGAAGTGGTAGAGATTAATAGTTAGTGAGTTCGAAGCTTGCTTAAGGCTATTCCGAACACAAACAAATGCAGTCTGGCAAGTCCACTGTCCCCCACACTTCTGATGGTGCCATCAAAGAGTATTCCGACTGCGAATCAGTAAGGCAATGTATGTTGGCCCCCTGTCTGCCTCGTATCGCCATCATTTTGGATGAATAATCACAAAACAATGATCAGTGAGTGCCGGCATCTTCCTCATCTCACGAAGCACCATGGAATCCTGAACATAAGCCTCTAATATATAATATGTTATAATATGATCTCACAAACATCAAGCCCTATGGTGTACCATTAAATACACTCTAATTAAAATGATTTAAACCATACGTTTTATCAGTGTTTATATTATTTCTATTTCCTTAATTCATTAGAAATATAGCCGTCCATCAGGGCCACATCTGTACAAAACTTATAGGCATGACCCCATATAATCTACTATTATATCTGCTGGGTACAATGTTTATGGCTCTCGACATGGGACGTTAACTTAATTTCCCTTTAGATGAATACGTTTTCCCCATACGTTGCTCATTACTTTTCGTCCTGTATGTTGGACAGCTGCTTTCATGTTTTCACTTATATTTAAATATCCGTTCTTCCTCCTCTGGGACAGACGTTACTGTAAAGTCCTCACGCTGGCGAGTGCCCGGAAATGGATACAGTTTATCCACTGATCATTTACATAAATATGAGCGCAATCTGCAAGTGACTCCGAGTCTGCGCAATTCAGAGAGTCTTTGTCAATGTTATTAAGATTATTATTATTTTAATGGAGCCTCAGCAGATCCCATAGCGTTCTTACTAACGAGCTGCCCCTGGTTAATCGACTTGGAGCAGACATTCCTGTAGAAATATCTTAAATCTCAATTTAAGAAGATTGATTTTAACCGATCTTAATCTTGATTGCGAGTAAGCTTCTCCTTCTGTGTAAAAATGTTTTAATGTGTATATATAATTAATTTAAATGCTTATGTTGATTTTGTGTCATCTCTTACTGTTATAGCGCCATAGAATCTGCTGGTCCTCTATTAATAAAATACAATCATTTTAATTTATGTTGGCCGAATATCGGAAGCTCCCAGCACTGTTGTGTTTATTATAGATCCGGACTATAAGTTTATTTTCCAGAAGTTTGAGGTAAAACATCAAAGTTTAAAGCGAGAGCCTGTAAGTACCTTGTGAGAACATGCTGTTAGTGTGCCTGTCAGGGGCACCGTATCAATTTCTATCAATTATGTGTAATCATTACTGCGTACCAAATGACCAGCGTATCATCCGTGTCCTGTAAACGAAATATCACCGCATCCTAACTCCAACCGGCGGCCTGCATTCATAATCCCCATAATGGAAAGCTTGTTTGTAGCAGGAGAGGTTTTGCAGCGAGGATGAGCCGTGCTGAGATCACAGGATGTGTTTAAAGGATTTAGAGCCGGGAAACATTATCCTTAAGTGAGAGAAAAAAAGAAATGGCAATACATTTCTCCAAAGAACTCTGACACCATACCTTATACCCTCGCTTCCTTTCAGCCGGGTCTCTGAACTTCTAACTGCAACCCCCCCCCCGCCAAAATAAACAATTTTGTGTGTTTTTGTCAAAGACTAACTCAGAATGAAGTAATTAAGAATACAACCGAATTACATGACTAAGAAAAATAATAATGACGTAATGGTATAGCCGCGTTCCAGCCGTCTTTTCTGGATATGGAACTTCTGGTTTTGTAATTAGAAGGTAACGATCACACATCCTCAGACCGACTTCAATTTACACCGTAAGGAAAGAACAAAAATACACCGTTCTGTCAGAAAGTGTATGTTTGACACCAAATCCCTTTAGTGAGCTGTCTGACGGACCTGGACATCTTTAACAGTCTGAGCGGATTGCACTTCCATCGTCCTTACACGTGTTAAAATGTTCTGCCCGAGACGCTTTTATAAAGATGATTTTCTCTGAGGGATTTTAACCTTTCTGAGTGCCGCGGGAGGTTAAAGGTTTAACGCAGGTTAACATATGTTATCCCGTCGGGATTTCGGCCTCTGCTGTCAATTAGACAGCATGCGCAGGCAGTAGGCGAGAGCGCTGGAAATCGGCGTGGATGAGAGATGGAAAAACTACTCTTTATGACAAAAACAGAATTAAATGAGATTTTTAGAAACAGTATTTGTTTTTTTTCCAAAACTATACTTTCAGATGTTCTAATTCCTGAGCAGCTTTTGGAGTCGTATAAAACCCATTAAGCGAATAATAAGGACAGAAGCTGTGACAATGTAAGTCATTTTGTCATCGACAGGGCATGGGTTGTTGGTGACATCATAGATATAAGGTTGTAAGGTCTTTGTACAGTGGCTCTGATTCATTTGGTTTACACTTAAAGGGACAGTCACTAATAAAGAATGCAAAATAATGAATTGTGAGTATTTTAACCTCTTAAGGAACAGGACTTTTTTACACCATAGGACCAGAGACATTTTTGTATTTTTTGCTATGTCTTTCTTCAAACGATATTTCCTGCTTTGTCATGTAGTGTATCTACCTAAATAAAGTATAGATCATTTTATTTTTGGAACATGTAGGGCCTTTTGAAAAACCATTCATATACGCAAGATTTTTTTTTTTTATGAAAACATTTTAAAAAGACTCTTTTTTTATTGAACTATGTAACCTATTCCTTAATCTTGTGGAATCGATTAATACACGTAGAATAATAATAATGTATTTGCAGAAAAAATATACAAACCCCATTTTCTGCTGTTTCTATACATATTGTGGCTTTTATGGCTGTAAAGAACACTGTGATGCGTTCATACCCCGCAAGCATTTCGAGCTCATGGAAAAAGGATATTAGGGGAGGAAAAAATAGACTAAGGGATATGGGTCCAAAATAGGAACATGGTGGGGGGGTGTAAAAATATCCCCTATATCAATTTCTATTCTACAATTCCTTTCATGCCCTTGCAGACTTGGACTAGATTGAAATCCTAATCTATTTGAGCCATAAATGTAGCATTTAATAATCTTTTTTTTTTCTTCATTTAACCCGTTTTCACAGATACCACCAGAGGGAAGAGGAACCAGGAATGTGACGGCGTGGAGTACATATTTATCTCTAAGCACTTGTTTGAGGCCGACATACACAATAACAAGTACGTTTTGGAAGCGATCCCAATGCTTATTTTTGCCAGATAATTTAATAGTCCCAAACGAAGCTGCCAGGTTTTCTCAAACAGCTTCCTTCATGGCGCAGCTTAGCTGTTCGCACCCGGACTGGAGCGGCAGTGTTAGGAATACCAAGAGGGCAGCGGGCCCCGTAAGGGCTGCTTGTGATCCACCGGGGCCCATGCCAGAAATTTGGGGTCTGTATGAATATTGTTTTCTTAGTTTAATACAGCGTTTACACACACCATATAAATACACTACTGTTAGACGCTTCTTAAGGCGGCCTGGAGATCTTTGCCCGCAGGAGGGGGAGAGGTAGTTAAGGATACAGACCGGGGGCTAGTTTTGGTGTTATTTTTCAGATTAATTGCACATATCCAGAGCTGGAAGTTGACCCTGGCAGCCGTACACCGGGGGCACAAATGAGTTTCACTGTGTAACACAAACATAGGTCTGGATCGGCTTCCAGCAGGACACCAGCAAGCGGGGCTTTTTATCCCACTGACCGCTTAGTGTTAAGTATGGCTTGTTCAGTTTAGAAATTGGCCAGCACATTTTCACCCTTTCCATTCCACAGTGCTCTCAACTACCATTATTATAAGGATAATAGGGATTTTTTCCCCTTTTTTGTTTTTCTGTTGGAAATTCTATCACAGTCAGTCTTTTATCTGACCCAGTGCTTTGCTACGAGGCTGCAAACAATTACTTATGTTTTTTTAAATGGGCAACAGTATTTGCAGTATATTGTTTTCTATGTTTTAAAAAAATTCAAGTATAATTCTAAGGTGAAAAAGCTTGTTTTAATAGTCATTTGATATCTAAAATACACCCTGACTCTGACATTGTACCTCTCTGGAAGCCAGGGAATGTCTGTGCGATTGCCGGGGCTGCAATGATGGAGCGCCGGCTTGACATGACCTTCCAGTGCTCAGTCATAGAAGCCCCGGCGGAAGGGCCGGACAGAAGCAGAGGTTGTCTGTGCGCATTGCACAGACGTTTACCGGCTGCCCACACTAGACTCCAGAGAGCCTGGAGCTTGGGGGACAAGTCTGGGGATGCATTGGTATGTCTGCGGGGGCTGAGTGGCATGCCGGGGGGCAAATGTGCACAACTGGGGGGGGCAGGTTGGCAAATAAGAGGAACAAGAAATGCATTTTTCTCAATCATAGTTTTTTATTAAATATGAAAAAATAGTATACATGGGAATTACTATTTATTAATAAAACTTTTTTCTTATAGGGTAGTCTTATATTCAGGCTTTTTTCTAAATATTTAATTCAGATGTCTTCAAATTTGGGGGCTCGTCTTATAATCGAGCAAATGCAGTACTCTCCCTTTAAATCAGGTTCTGCGTGCGAAATCAGTAAGGCAGTCAGATTTTTGTTATTCCAATGTGAGGTTTTTGAAATAAGGTTCAATGTAGTAAATCCAGAGTTTGATTTATAATTCAATTTATAAATAAAATTTAAAAAAAACATGGCTTTTTGTGAGGGTTGTTGGAAGGAAAGAATTTTATAGCTCAGATGTTAGAAATTTTGCCTTATCTTATTTTGGTTTTTAAGCTTCAGATAAGCTTTTACGGCAAGATAATCTGCCATCTTCTTTCTGTCAACAGGTAGAAAGCTTCCCGCTTTAGACGTTGGCAGACCCAGCCAAATATAACCTCAGCGTGCAATGAAATTTCAGTAGTTCCAATTGTTTAACTTCTCCGCTGTTTTATTACAAAGCATTAGATCAGAGGTGATGGAAATTATTAGTGTTCTCTGAGGCTGAAGTATTTGCTCTGCGCTGGTTAACGGTAACACTAGCAGGTGTTACTGATTTTCAAACTTAAAATACAAGATTTATAAAAAAAAAAAAAAGGTAAAAAAAGCCCAAATGACACGCTAAAGGACTTGGCAGAACTTCTTTTCTAAAACATGTTAAAGATAACATGTTGCATATAAATACTTCTGTTTCTAATTTAACTTTATGAAAGGATTACCCAGGGTTTTCTTTTTACTCTGAAACTAACCGGTCTCCTTTTTTCCTTTTTTTTTTCTTTTCTTTTTTTATTCTTATAAGGTTTATTGAATATGGCGAATATAAAAACAACTATTACGGCACAAATATAGACTCCATACGTTCTGTCCTGGCAAAGAATAAAGTCTGTCTGTTGGATGTCCAGCCACATGTAAGTAGAATTTACCTAAATTACACACCGCAAACAAATAATTACACATCTATCGGTGCTTGAGTAACATAAATAAGCAAATGCTGAATTTCAACCACACAGAACTCAAACATTTGCCGTAAGAAGCAAACTTGGATGAAAACTGTGGCCTGTGTATAATACATGTATAATTTGTTTAAAAAAATAATAAATAATGTACACTTTTGGGTTTATTCAATAAAGTGGGAGTCTGCTTGAGACTCGTGGGTTCAATTCCCTGAATTCACTAGCCATTATAATGGGCCATCCCTGGATAATTTCTCTGCTGACTAATGTGTAGCTCGATCAGTGAGGTGTCTTCCGAGAAATCAGATCATTTTGTTTTATACAGGTCTTTCTTTATATAATATATATATATTATATATACTCTTTGAGCAGAAACTCTTCATTGTGTAACGTGAAGCGAGGGAGACCAAACGGAAACCCTCCTGCAAGCTGTCCTGTCGGCTCTGTCTTTTTCTAAAATATATACAAGCAGAGTGTGCGTGAATTAACCAGTGTCTTAAATGTGGGGTCTCTGCAATCTAGCAGCGTGCGCCTATACTGTATTAATATGATCCAAACCCAGACGGGGTTCTTTTATATAAGTAATGTAAGCACTTGGTTGGAGAGCCTATATGCTGCAGGGCCCCTATGTGAAGGGGTACACACACTAATGTATATGATAATGTGGTTTCACCTTTAAGTTAATGGGCTTTTTGCATGCAAAGGTATGTAGGGATTCAGGTGAAAGAGATGCCAAGTTTAGGAATCCCGGCACCTGGGAAGGCTTGCTGCTAGGTCTTCGTACGCTTTATGGTTTTGTGTCCTGCCTTGAAGTCGTACAGCGAGAACGGCACACGGTTTGATCAGCGCCAGAGTACTTAAGGAATGAACACTTTGTTTTTTCATCTTGAAATGTAATAAAGGATATTTTTCAGCACTTTAGCGGCAGGTGATACATTTTAGTGGGATTCATACACTATATTTATTTGACAGAGCTTTTTAAGTCTAGAAGCTCTTCTTGTGATTGCTAAATAACAGCGAGTATACTCAGACTGGAATGAATAAACCCATCCAGAACATCGTTCCCCTCCGTTACATTTTGCAGACGTTTCTGGTAGTTGTTTTCTTCCACATTCCTCCGTCCAGTGACAGCAGCGAGGAGCAGATGTTAGGAGTCCTTCTTCAGGTCGTTTAAGTCCTGGGGCAGAACCATTTTAGGTGAACCAGCTACATGGCGTTTTTTCCTCCATATTTAGATTTTTTTGTGAGTTGCAATCGTTGTCTGATATATCTGGTCATTCTATAAAGGAAATGGTTCACCAGTTATGCATTATTTGGGGCAGGTGTTTTTCTGTCAAAAAAAAAAAAAAAAGCCTGAACCAGCCCTGCATAATGTATAGTTATAAGGCGGCATGCACTTTAATATATTGGATAGTTGAGTCCCTCCTTTATATTAACATTTTTCCTATTGCAGATATATGTAAGAATCCCCTTTATGCTTTCCCCGCTGTCTCTGCCCCCCCAGCTCCTCGGCTTGTCTGGCCAAAAAGTATATCCAGCTTAATAGTGTGAAGCAGGCAGCTCCATCTCTGGCTCATACTGTAGTTCCAGGGGGTCTAATGAAGCGTCCTCGTGCTCGTGTGCAGAAAGCGCTTCCTTTGATGCCAGTTATTTTTTTTTTACTATTATTTAAGGGTTTAAAATGAACTTTAATGTGCATTCTTTGTTGATGGGGCTGTCTGGGAAATTGAAATGTCCCATGAAGTCTTTAAAGTCCTACCAATTCAATTGCAGATTTTTGGAGGGCCAACCTAGCCCTGTTGTCCTTGAAATTTGCCAGGTTGCCGCAGCCACTGGCGCTACTACAGGGGTTGTGTGTTTGTGTGTGTGCGAGCGTGAATGTGTGCGTGTGATTGTACTTGTGTGTGTGTGTGTGAGTGTTTGTACTTGTGTGTGTGTGTGTGTGTGAGAGAGTGTGTTTGTACTTGTGTGTGTGAGAGCCTGCGTGTGTACTTGTAATTGGGTTGAGATGGAGTGTGTGTTAGTAAGTATGAGTATGTGTAAGTGTGTTTGAATATGTTGTGTGGGGGCAATGATGTCACAGACTAGCTGTTGAAGTTGGGGGCTGCCGCAATTTTTCGCACAAGGGTTCGGTGGTTTCTAGTTACGTCCCTGCCCGTGGCTGTCCGATTATAACTTCATGTTCATAGTAATAAACACTAACAAATAAAACTAAGCAAAACATCTTGCTTTTCTGGCAGATGTCATTTAGGTCCTGCCCTCTTAAAGATATGAACAATTTTAGCGGTACCTTCCTGTGTTACGTGGCCTACAAACAGTTGTATTCCGTTGAGCTCATGTTATATGCGGTGGCATCTAGCAGCTCTGGTGAAGACCACCTACCAGGTCTTTGTACTTTTAACTTGCGCACATGATCCAGGCTGATCCTCTTATTCTATTTATAAAGCTTTCAAACCGTTACCTCCTAATAGCACACTTGGGAGGCTGTTAATTTAGTCTTACTAAGCCTTTTATTGCTATCGTAGCACAATTCTTCAGTTTTATGATGCCCACCTGACTCCGCTTGAGTCGGTCTCCTTTTGTAACAGCGGTCTTACTTACTCAGCAGTATCTGTTGAAGTTGCCAAAGACATTGGACAGAGATTTGAAGGCTAAATTATCATTATCCAGACCTTTGTACGCCATTGGAGTCCCCTTTACAGTGCTGTAAAAATGCTGTGGGCTTCTTAAGAACAGGCACTGCCTTGTGCTGTATTCTGGAATGTAAGAAAGAGAGAATCATACCCTGTGCCTCCTCATATATACCACAGACCTGCCCTCTCAATGGGATTAATACTGTAAGTTTGTACAAATGTCCTAGCCTGTTACTTATTAAAGTATACATTGTTCAGTTTACATCTATACATATAGATCCTTGGCACTTGGTTGTGTTGGGTGGGGCTCAAACTGAAATGCCCTATAGTTGGACTTTTATGTATTTCCCACCCAGTGTGAATTCACACAATGGCTACCACCTTATCTTTGTAGGGAGGAGAGACACTGCCCAATAGTGTTTGCAGGAAGGAGAGGGGCTGCTGGATGGTGTTGTGTGTGAAAGGTGCTGCCACATAGCATTGCAATGATGAAAATGCATATTATTCCATCTGTAGACACACACACAGATGTACAACACACACATGGTTGAGGCATACGTCACAACTCAAACTATTGCCACATTCTACTTAAAGAGGTTTTCGTTTAGTGAGAGAGTGGCAGAGGTTAATACAGTAAGGGAATTTAAACATGCATGGGATAAGCATATGGATCCTGAATATAATATGAGACCAAGAACTGATTGGGCCGAATAGTTCTTATCTGCTATCAAATTCAGTTGTATTCTGTGCAAAATAAATTGCCAGCCAAATTCATTTCTGTGGAAAGGGAAGCAATACTTTTTTCGGCCAGTTTTTCGATTAAGTTGTTAGCATTTATTGGGCCAAGATAGGGGAAAAAAGTAAAGTTGCATACATTTTTGGGACTTTAGAAGCCCTTTCTCCAGAAAATCAAGAGACCTCAGTGGTTCAAATAACTTACGGAACTTTACATATTTTTATATGTTGATCCAATAACATGTATCAACTCCAAGTAATGACTAAGTCTTGAGCTAATCCAGCTACCTTTTATTTTTCATATCATTTCTCCAGTTGCCGAAGATCCTGAGGTTTCTCTTATGTCGTCCTGTTTTATCGGGTGCCTACAGTATACTAATCATTTGCTGTAACCAGGTCTGCAGTGTAATTCCTGTTACTACTTGTTAAAAACACAGTAATACCTACTGGATGAAGGTCTATTGTATTTTGATTTGAGTGGTACGTGGCATGCACAATTTTACTTTCATCGGAAATGATTATTTTTAGATAAATTACACAATCTCGATCGGATACTCCGTTTAAAACAAGATGTTGATTTTCGCTGGTTACGGTGGTTGACACCTTTTTCAATCACTAAGGGCTTTATTCGCTAAAGGGAGAGTTTGCAGGAGAGTTGCGGTTTAGCTCCTTGACGTTTATACGTTATGATGGTCCAACCCCAGTGAGCTCTGGCTGCAGAAAACGCTTGACCCTTTATAATGCATAGTTAAATCAGCAAGATTTCTTTGCCTTATACATTATACAGGGTCAGCTCTTTCTTGCTGGCAAAACCTGCCAGTGCTGGCCATTTATAATTAATAGAAACGTGAGTTAAAACCCAAGGGCTTCTTCCAGCTTTCCCTGATGAGGACTCTATATATGAGAGCGCTAACAGCTCTTCAGGGTTTCATTGACTTTTTGGTATTAGTTCTGTACCGATTTCTTGTGCTGTTTAATATTAGTCTTTATGGGTGGATTGCATTTCTTGATCCTAAAAGTGCTGTTAGCAGTGGGGGGGGGGCATACGTGGACTGTAAGGTAAACATATTCATTTATTACATTAAAGTAAAAAATAGCGGACTGCCCCATTAAGTCGGCAGTGAGCATGTACACTTTTTACCCCATTTGTGCAATTTTATGGATTTGGCCTTGTCAGTCCATTTTTCGTGGCATATTCTCACAGGCATATATATTAGTTCTTTATTTTAATTGAATTTTTTTTAAAAAGCCATCAAGGTCCACGAACACTTTTTTTTTCCCACAATCATGCTGTATCTGATTATTTTTTTCATGACACGAGGAGGGAACCTCCTGAGGTGACTCACTGTGGTCGGCATGTCCGTCCAACCCGTTTTTACTGTAACAAACAACAGGAAAAGGATCTGATACAACGCTCCAGAATGTTTCCCTGTTCTAGGGTTTTCCTTGAGGTTTCCCCAGCAAGTAGACCAAAAAGCGGAGCCTGTATTTAGTAACGTTGTTTAACGCCAGATGTGGCATGTATCGGTTATTTTGTAGATTAGGCTGTGATGCGTCATGTTGAATCACAAGGAGTCTTCTGGAAACGTTTCTTGAGTTAGAACATTAAAGAAGACCACAACTATAGGATGCATTACTTGTGGCTCTGGGTTCCTAAATATTGTGACACATCTCCTAATCCTTCATCACACCTCATTCAGTAGTGTGCGCTAGTTCTGCTCGGGCCCGGGGTAGCAGTGTGAAGTAGAAGGATGAAGGGACGGGAGTAAATGAGGCCATGCTTTTTGACCTACTTTTCCCCAAAAAGAAAAAAACTCTATTGGGAGGATTCCAGCCGAAAGGACAATTTCCATTAAAAGAAAATATGATCTTCTCGCTAAATAAACCTTACAGTAAAAATGGCGCATCTATGTCTACTTGATGAAACATAATTTTTTTTAAGCACCTCTAGAGAAGGAAAAAAATATTTCCAGGATTTTCATTGCTGCTGTTAATGTAGCTTTGGGTCCAGATAATGACATCATCCGCATAGCTGTTATTAAAAGAGAGTAACGGTGGTTAACTGTGAACAAACTGACTTTGGATTTAGTGCGGAATGAAAATATCCATCCGTGTGTTTATGTAGGTCTGGTAAAAATATAATTGCCACCAAACGCAAAAAGCAGAGTGTACGCTTTGGGCAAAAATCTGCCTACTGGCTGTGGTAAGGGCCACGACTGCCAAGCTGATCAGACTTTCCAGGACTGGCAGAGGAGGTGGAAATAAAAGTCTTCTAACCATTGAAATAACAGCGCCCGGTTAGCAGATACAGTAAGTGTTTTTAAAGGAAATGTTAGCATTCTATGACATATTTGAAAAATGTAATATGTTTCCTATTACTAAATGTCTTTTTATTTTAATCTCAGACAGATATCTGATTTTTTTTTTCTCTCCGTTTTTTTTTTCTTCTCCTTGCAGAGTGTAAAACACTTACGGACGTCTGAATTTAAACCTTTCGTTATATTTATTAAACCGCCGTCTATTGAGCGCCTGAGAGAGACGAGGAAGAATGCAAAGGTCATCTCCAGCAAAGATGACAGAGGATCTTCAAAAGTCTTCACAGTAAGAATATTGATTTTAGGATTATTTTCAAAATATAATGTATTTATATTTCAGCGCTTACTTTAACCAGCATTGTGTGTCCTCGGATCAGTAAAAGTTGCTTTTATTTGTATAACCGGATTGTACAAATTCCATTTTCTGCAAGTGTACAATTGTGTAAAAGATGTTGAATAAATCGTGACGTTGGAAAGATCTACTCACAGCGAGTCGCGTTGAGATAGACTTTCCTCTAATGAGCTCTGCAGTATAGGGGGCCGGTTCTCGCAGGAGAAATTCTTTGGTGGTGGCTTTTCATATTAGTCAAATCATTGAGTGGAAAATGATTTTCAACTCACAATAAGGCAGTAACCAATGAATAAGACTTTAAAACATTTAAAAACTTGAAGGCATCAAGACAATGTGTCCCATTCCACCAAGCGTGGAGCAGGTTTTAGCCCTCGGTGCTGTGTGTTTCTGCATTTATTTTTGTGATATGAAAAGCACTATAGTTCAGGGTAAACACCTTTCAGCAGGAGCAAAAGAAACTTGGCACTCAATAAATATAAAACCTTAAGTTGGGTTTATTCTACGACGTTCAACTGGTTCTTTGTCTTGCATTGACTGACGTTGCCGCAGCGTCAACTGCATTCCATTTTTCCCCTTCCATGCTTGTTGGAAATTGACGTTACCGAGTGATAACTCATTTTGACACTAATAATTTATTTTTTTAAGGTTAAATATTAATGTATTTGTGTTGCGTGCTTTTTACTTCCTTTCCTCCTGGATAAATACTACCAATAGGAAAGTGTGAGCGTTGACATTAGGAGCTCAATACATCCAGTCTTGCTTCAGTAAAAGTTCCCATCTGTAGTCATATCCTCCGCAGTGATTTATAGCTCTCTCTGACCGCTGGTTTGTCCATGCAAATCATATTTTTATTGGTCCTAGCTGTTTATAAACAAGGGGTCATGCCAGAAATGTCTTCTCGTTTGTGTTGGCTTACAAAAATACCCTGACATAGAAGACGTATACATAATATCAGCGTGTGGTCTTGTTTGGTGTTCTATATTTTTTTTTTTACGTTTTCATTAAGATTGAGTTTAAAACAGGAGAGAGAGGTTTTTAATGTGGACAGGGGTGCATTGAGACGGTCCTAATGAAGCACAGGAACCCAGCAAGAGCATCAAAGAATAGGCTATGTTCTGAGACTCGCTGGCCCCGGACTCGCTGAAACACATGGGGAGTGTACCCAAAATTATTTTAAAAACAATGAAAACATGTATTGTTTAGTAATTGAAGTTAGAAAGTGAGACTGTCCCAGGAAGCAGTCATATGGAGACATCTTGCACGTGCTCAGTGGCTCTCCCATTGAAGTCTCTGAAGCAGCAGCCAATCATCCGTGTTCAGAGAACATGCATGTAACTGGCTGCAGCTACGCCTATTGATTTCAGTAGGAGTTTACTGAGCATGTGCAAGAAGCATACTGAGGTATGCTCACTATTTCCAGCTCAGCTGGGGAAGGGTTAAATGAGGTCACTTACAAACACTCACTTTCAAACTCTAATAACTAAATAACTGCATAAAATGCAATCTAATATGAATGGATCTGGGACTGATACTAGGGCTGCAACTAACGATTATTTTCATAATTGATTAGTTGGCCGATTATTTTTTTTGAATAATTAGATAAAAAAATAAATGTAAAATTTTCATATATTTACAATAACTGGATTAGCCCTAAACACCCCATTAACCATAACTTCTCCTAAATTAACCCTAAACACCCCATTAACCATAGCTGGCCCTAAAATAACCTAAACACCATTAACCATAACTCCCTTAAATTTAAACACCCATTAACCATAACTGCCCTTAAATTAACCCTAAATACCCCATTAACCATAACTGCCCTTAAATTAACCCCCACCTCCTCTAACTTTCAGCAACCCAAATATTAATATTATACTCATATACTATGTAACTATGTAACTATGTAACTCAGTTAGAGCCATGTGGACGCTATAGGAAATGGGCGGGGCCAACCGCAGAGTGACTGCAGGGAAGGACTGCTGTGAGTCTCACTGAATAAAACAGATTATATAATGAAGGGTATTTTTCAGATCATTTGCTTGAAAAAAAAACAACTCATTTTATAATCGATAAAAATCGATTCAACTAATCAATAATGAAATTCGTTGGCAATAATTTTTATTATCGATTTTATCGATTTGTTGTTGCAGCCCTAACTGATACACTCCCTTAGTATATAGTTTGTTTATTAAAGCAAATATAGGCCGCACTTTTTTCAGACTAAAGACTTAAAGTTGGGGTGCGGCTTTTTATCGGGGTTTACTGCAGGGATGTGCAATTCGTATTGCCCAACACCATGTCGGGCTGATGTGTTTTTTATTTTTCTTTCATTTTTTTTTGCAGCACTGCAGAGGAGCCGGATCCTCCTCTCCGGCTGCCGGTGGACATCTGCACAATGCGCATAGACAACCTCTGCTGCCGGCACTTCCAGAAGGTTATGTCACGCCAGTGCAAACACGCAGATGTCCACCGGCTGGCCCCGCTAGACACCAGGGAGTCGGGGTGGAGTGGCATATCTAGGGGGGCAGAATGGCATATCTATAAGTAAGGTGCATTATGAATTAAGGGGGACCTTAAAATGGCTATTGGTTTTCCAAATTTCTGTTTATATATAACATATGCTGACTAATAGATACCAAAATGTTACAATACTGTTTTACCATTACACTAATGTGTATTTTTTCTTTAAAATAGCCCTAAACTTTAAAGGTGCGGCCTATATTCGAGCCAATATGGTATATGCATACATTATGCACAGGGCCGGCCTTTGGGGTGTGCGACCTGTGCGACCGCACAGGGCGCCA
>VKOC01018503.1:0-53654 GCA_009364415.1 Spea multiplicata | reverse complement strand
CATCCTGGAAACTGGATATGCCTGGGCAGGATAGGAATGTGATTGCTGTTCGGGCGCTCAGCTGTGAAGCGCGCACCACGGGAAGACGGACGCCTCCCGCTCCCACTGCAGGACTCAACAAGGTAAGTAAGGGGAAGAGGTGGTAGATAGTGATACAGGGGGATAGATAGTGAGAAAGGGGAGTTTTGTTACAAGTTTTTATTCCTTTTTGGGATGGGGGGGCGCCAGAGGAGTAGTCCGCACAGGGCGCCAGAACACCTAAGGCCGGCTCTGGACGTGCGTGTTGATGCGGCATGCTTACGGCGGTCACAGTATACACTGCGATCCACCGTGAGCCACCCACAAAGCCGCAACATTTCCGGCGAGCTGCAGCGGCATGTCAGCAGCACTGGCGGAGTTATAAGCAAGGTGCTGCAACACGTCCGCGACGCTCTGCCGCTGGAGGTGTGTGATAGACCCGCTGTACTCGCGGGATTAGCACACGATCTTCTTTAGTGTATAACGCACTAACGCCATTCTAGGGCGCCGGCTGCGATGACGTCCTGCCCTCTCCTATTGGCCCATTGTCCGTTTTCCCGCCATTTTCCTTTATTTAAACATACACCAATTTACCCAAAGAGTCACTGTTTGTTACTCTGGGTGCGTGTTTTCTGCTTTGTTCTCCTGTTCACCTCTATTGTGTACCAGACCTCGGATTGTGTTTTGACCTCACTCCTGTGCTGCCTGCCCCGACCTCGGAAACTCCTGACCATGATTTTCTGCCTCTTGCCCTGTATTGTTCGCCTGCTGTGGATACATCTCTGCATAGTGGGTACATCATCTGTTTTATCGAAGTCCCGTCGCAACAGAAGAGATACAAATTTGTTTGCACTTATCTATTGTGAAATTGATTTCTGTGTGTTAAAGAACTTTGTTTTCAGTAACTTGTTTTACTTGAAAGTAGTAAATGTCATACTTAAAATATTTTTTCACATTATTTGGACTATACTGGTGGTCCCAGTTGGCTTCAGTCCATTACATAATGTCATGGGCCACAATGATATTAGGGTGTTTTCATATGTATCACTAATGGGTTTTTCAAATATACTTTAAAACTGCATGGTTTGTCTCTATTCTGAACAGAAAATATTGATTTGTGCCCAATAAAATATGGGGCTATTATTCAGTTATGTCTGGGGCTGGTGTTTAGTTATTTGCAGGACTTGGTTTTTTTTTTGCTATTCCAGCCCTGAAATACCTGGGGCTCTCACGCATGTAAGGATGTGGCTTTGTGAGGGAGCTGGGGTAAAATTGTGTGCAAGGCTAGCTGAATATAGGGGCAGGGCTAGCCCCAAACAGCATTGAGTTTAAAGAGAAGTGGACGAGAAGTGGGCAGGGCTAAAAGCCACTTCCACCTCCCTGGAGAAAGAGAGAAGTAACTGGGAGACTTTGGAAGCCGTTCTTCACCCGAGAGCTCCTCAGTATGCAGCTGAAACACTGTTAACTTGCCCTCCTCTGTCAAAGAAACGGTGCACAGATACATAATATATATCATAAATTAATCAATGAGCCAGAACGAAAATGGAAAGCAATTTTATTTAATTAAGTACCTCCTTCAGTGGTAATTTTACGCCCACTAGGCCTGACTCGAGACAACTTGCTAGCCACTCCTAGCACCTCAATGGATGCGATCCCCTCTTCCAGAAAGATATATGGTGCAGGGTAAAGATACTATGGAGGCTGTGTCAGCCTCATTAGTGTGAACTGGAATATTACAAGAGAAATCTCTGATTCCTTCAACAGCCCTTTGAGCATAACATTAATAGAATAACATTAATATTTTTATAGCTTCTTGATCCAAGGAGAAATCTGATTGCCTCTTGGAGTCAAGATGGATTTTTTTTCCCCCTGATAGCAGAATTGGATGTAGCTTAATTAGGGTTTTTTTTGCCTTCTTTTGGATCAATAATAGGAAGGTTAGGTAGAAGGGTTGAAATTGATGGTCTTTATAAACTATGTAACTATGTAACTATATGAGCAGCAGTGCAACAAGGAACCTGATCGGCCAACAAGACTTTCTGATCCGGTTTTGCAGCAGTGGTGGTACAATTAAAATACCAGTTGTCTGTAGTTCTAAAGATAAACCTACCTACATTCACATGAGGTCCCAAAATTATTCAATATGTCAATAATGGTTTAAGGGACTGAGGCATCTGGAAATTCAAGTGTAGTTCCATATTTAACTCCATTAGAGACAAGTCAGTGGATGAAGGCTTTTACTTTGCAAAGAGAATAACGTTTTTGATGGTGATGTGTTCCTGATTTAGCAGAAAATTCAATTGCGTTGTTGAAACAAAATTAATTCAAGAAAAAGTAGAATGCAATAGTACATTTTCTGCTGTCTTTCAAATGCATATACAGTAAACAGTGCGAGACCAGATATCACTTTCATGCTACTTAAATTTTATAATCTGCGGTAAAGGATTTTATCAAGAGAAAGTAATGTAAGTAGAGTATTTATAAACCCAAAGGATATTTTAAATGGGACGGTTCAGTCATCTAACATTCTAAGCAAACCTTTTTATAATAATACTCAATTATATTGTCACAATGTTCCAACCAGAACAACATTTTGAATTAATGTTGTTTTTTGTTCGTTTACATAGTTTTGTTTTATCTGAACTGTATAATTTACTACATTGATATGCATATAGACACATTGCTTTATTGAGTTCCAAACAAAAAGCTTTTTTTGCCAAAAAGTCAGCATAACTAACCGAGATAGGATCAGCCTTTGCACTTTAAGACACGTCATTGCTGTCTGGGGCTGCAGTCTTCCTGCGCAGCCTGTGACTCTTAACAATATATTTCCAAATGGATAACCAGTGTAACACAGGTAATAGTCATGCGGGACCAAAATCGGTGCTGCTACAATGGTTCCCCTCCAGAATAAACACAATTTGCAAAGCTTCTGAGCAGTTGTGGCACTCCCAGAAATAGTAACAATACACCTGTTAAAAATTCAAAATTTTATTCAGCTTCACACATCGTAGAAAAAAAGACAAAGACAATCGGGGAGAGGACACCACCATTTTGGCTGAAGTTAACATTAGGGAACTGTCATTTTAGTTAGCACAAGGCTATGTCTGATCCAACCATCGGATGAGGGGACATCAACGAAAGCACCACTATTTTGACCTAAGGTGAACTTCCGACAAAATTGCAGCGCTTTTGGTGACATCATCTTCCTTGATTGAAGGATCAAGTAAAAGGAGGTTCACACGATGATAGAAGAGAGAAGATAAAAGAGAGAAGGTGAAGAGCAAGCATTTGTAAAATCGGAAGTGGTCGGCAGAAAAGATAGGGAAACAATTAGGGAGGGTGAGTGTGAACAGAAATAAGAGTGTGGGAGAGTGAGAGAAAATGTGAGCACCAGGCAATACATGTTGTTCCCAAATTAAAAATGCCCATCGATTTACGTCCGAAGCAAATGGGCAAGGAATGTAATTTGTTGCCTGAAAAGGAATGGGCCAAAAATTAACCAAAAAGTGTGTCTGAATCTTTTTGGCTCATTTTTCCATGTCTAATAACTTGTCCCATGAAGAAGAAAGTACATTAAATGAGTAAGTAAATTACCCAAAACATAATACATAAATGCATTCCCTTTAAGGATTGCTATTAGGGTATGTGTTTTGGTCACTGTAAAAACAACATCTAACCAAGCATCAATGGGATACAAAATTAAAAAGAGCACAATATTCATATAGCTTATATAATGTAAGTTCTCTTCCAACTTTCTTCCATGAGCATTCTATTTTGTCACTTACTTTCAGAGATAAACTTTATTTTTAGCCTTAGTCATCTACCATACTAGTATTGTCTTGATATGTCAGTGGTATTAATGCTTATATGCTACTCTTGTAAGTCACTATACACATCTAGAGTATGTTTGTAATAGACAAAGTGTTTGAAGAATATAGTCTGATTTTCAATAAGGTCAGAAAAACAACTGAGAGGGCGATGTGACAAAAACCGGAAGGCTTGCAAACGAAAAGTGTTTCTGCATTAAGTTTCACATCAAACATGGGTAAATGTCATGAAAAGGGAATGGCAAGGGCATTGTCAGAGAACTTTCATCTTCATCAAAGCCCTTTGAAGCAGTGATTGGGTCAAAGCATCAAGGAATTCTACAACAAAGAAATTAAAAATGCGTGCCACTAAAAAATATATATTCAATCTGATTAAGTTAGGGGGTTGCATAACAAAAAGAAAGAAAACAGAAACTTCTGTAAAAAAAAAACAATGAAAGCTTTTAGAGTTTAGTCTTTCGGTTTTACAGATTTAGAGGATTTAAGACTATGTTTTATAATCTTTTCAGACTAAATGTTAGAAAATTGTATGCACTTATGAAATCATCTCATGTTATTATGAAAATTATTTTTTTTAATACTATCTCTAAGAAATGGGATTTATTGTGATATTCCATGAAATTGTTGTAATAACTGTTAAGCTGTGTTGGGATCACAGGGAGAAAATTGTATACACCTTAGTTTCAGTCCTGCTTGTGGCTGTAATGAAGTCTCTGCGGTAATCTAATTGTATTGACTTAGCAGGAATGTGGAATTCTAATTGACAACATAAAGCCAAGTAGATTGCAGTATCAGAAAAGACATGCTGACTTAAGCCTAGTTGACATTGATGTCAAAACTATTAGTTGTAGCTTCAGAAAAAAAGCTCAACAAAGTTCCTTTGAATTATTATCTTTTGTATATCTATATTTCACTTTAACACCCTTTTGTGAATGCTGGGTTTATGAAACAGTGTATACAGGGTGAAGCCGGGTGTGGAGAGGTAGCCAAAAAAATATAAGGATACATTTACATGCATACCCAATAGCCACCCCAACCCGCACCCCAAGTTGGTCATCACATCAGGCAGAAACAACAAGGGAACTTCAAAAATCCCTAAAGACATTTGAAATCAAGATGATTAACCATTTCAACACCAAAGAAGCAAGACTTAGAATTCCTGTCTCATTAATATAACCCGCATAGGGTTTTGTATCTTTTATTCTATTTGACCATTATGATGGGACACATGGTTTCCTTTGCTGGTGTTAGCAATGCTTATGATTCTTTAACTATGATATGTATTCTTCACTCTCTCTGTGCTTTCCGCATCCCATACCACCACAGAATTAATGTTCCATAGAATAAGAAGTAAAACCACATAGGCTTCCAAAGCTTCAGATATGATTTCAGATGCACATAACATGTATTTACTATAATGGGTATGAATTGCCAGGCACAAAAAAGCACACGTTATACTTGTCATACATTTGGCAATGTTAACCCAGAGTGCCAAATGCTTTTTTTGAATACCGCTGCTGGATACATGTGTATCACTATGTTAATCGAGCACATGGACGTACAGCTCTGAGAAACGATATTTGCCTCTTTGTCACACTTTCAGATTTGTATGTTTCAGATCATTAAACCAATTTTATTATTAGGTCACGTTCTTCGTTCAGCTGATATGGATGGAAATGTTGATGAACACATAATGAGATGTTGTTTGACAGTGACACATAACAGGAGATGTAAAGTCATGGTAAAGTACAATGTATGTGTGAAAAACAAACACACAAATTTACTACCACAAACTTTGACAAAGACTGGTGGTAGAATTAAGGCATGGAAAGAATTTGCCTTTTAGACTCCAAACAACTGACTATGTATGGGTGGTATCACTGTACTCATATTCGGGTGTTGTTTGGCAGTGGCATATACCAGGCAGATATAAATTCATGCCTGTATGTACAATGTGTATAATGTTCGTGAAACAAAACACAAAAATACTACCACAAATTTGACAAAGGCTGGTCAAAGAAGTAGAGCATTTGAAATACCCTGGGTTGTCTAGTTTTCAAGAACACATGGTTTGATGGGTGTAAATTGAATTGAACGTCTTCAAAGATTCCCCTAATAGGACACTGCTGCTACCCGATACTTCTGCCAGGGCTTCTATGGTGGAGCACCGGAAGGTCATGTCACGCCGTCGCTCCGTCATAGAAGCTCCAGAGGAAGTGCCAGCAGCGGAGGTTGTCTGTGTGCATGGCGCAGATGTCCACTGGCTGCCAGAGAGGAGGATCCAGGTCTCCTGCAGAGCTGCGGGGGATCTGGATCTTAGTCCAGTAGTCAGATCTCTATTTGAGGTTGGATTATAAGAATAATGAAGACAGGCTATTCTCATAAAATCAGTCCTTTACTTCCATAATAATATCTAAAATCAAAAGACAGGCTATAATGGCATAGTACCATCACAGGCAAATTAAATTAGTAAGATCCAAAACAGTTACAAGATATTTTGCACATAATCTGAGATGTGCAAATAAACATTGGTATGCAGAATCACCAATGGGACTCAATTTAAAGTACATCCCCCCAGCACCCACACAGCATCCTTGGTGCCACATGCCCAAACATATATTTGCACTCCAGTATTGACGAGGTTAGAAACACATAGAAGTTTTGCAATCCCTCATCGTAAAAGGTTAATTACAGTCAAACAGTTGTTTTTTCAAGGTCTGCCTACCCCTTGCTTACCTTATAAATGCATCAGTGCTCCTTGGAAGCTGTCACACTGTGTCTGATAGTAAGGTGTCAGCTCTACTATAACATCTACTGTCAGGGAAGAGAGCCTTCTCATTGTAAAAACAGTGTCTCTGTAGCAATGGTCAGTGTATCCACCCAGCTACTTGGCAACCCAAGAACACAATGATGCTAAAACTACTTTTAAATTATAAGGTTATACACATTAAAAACATCAAATCTATTGATGTTATTGATTACATTTTAATGATGCATCTAGGTACTACTTTTATTCAGTTTTTAATGATACTACTCTATATTAACTCTTATGCAATTTCTTCAGATTGCCTTTGTAGTTTTCCAGACCTATTTTATTATCATTTAAGTTATCCCGCATTGTTTTTATTTATTTATAATACCGTTTTTGCTACATTCGTTTATATGCATTATTTTTCTAATTGATCCTTTTTTTTTTAAATATTTCTTTCAGATGACACGAGAACAGTATATATTGGCCACACAGCAAAATAATCTTCGCAATGAAAATACTCAATTTTATCCTGTGGGGATTTATGGGTGGCGAAAGCGGTGTTTATACTTCTTTGTCCTGCTTCTGTTGGTCACCATGATTGTTAATTTAGCAATGACAATATGGATTTTAAAAGTTATGAACTTCACAGTGGTAAGTATCAACGCTTTTACCTTGAAATTTTGATTACTAAAAAAGTTAATTCATAATGTTGTAATGCTCCATTAATTGCAATTAATAGCAATTGGCAAGGGAGCAAATTAATAAGTTAGCAATAATAAAATACATGCATAACATAATTGTTAATGGTGGCATCAGTACCTAAGATGAAAAGGTCTAAACCCATTGCGCTGACAAGAAATGTTGTATGTAAATCTGTGGTGATCACTATTGTCACATGGCAAAAAAAGTTTCCCATCCATATCCAGTAATCACATTTCCAAATAACAGTGAACAAGCAGATACCTAAAAAATGAAAGAACTGACCACTACAGGTATAACAAGGACACATTTTACTTAATTAAGTGACTCATAAGCAAGTCAAACTTGCTGAAAAGGCATATGATAAATCAGCCATGCAGCTACCAGCGCCCAATTCCAAGAAATGATTGCTAACTGCCCAACCTCACTTACACTTTTAAAACACAGCACAGCACATACAGATTCCGCATTCAAACAACTGTGTGCCTGATAACATCAAAGGGACGCTTTTAATTGATGTTAGTGCAGGTCACTGCCACAGTTGAAGCACATCATAGCCAATGTGATACAGCCTGTATTGTGAGTACCTTTATACTTTCTGACATTTCTTTTGATGTTTTTTTTCCCTTGTGTTAATTTTTTCCTTCTTTTGCAGATAATAATGCGTATCATTTGATATAGTTATGTTTTAATAAAGATATAATTGTATTACTATATCAAATATTAAGAGTAAAGTAAAAATATATGATAGAAAATCTTCCCTATGGAATTGACCATGAATGTGGTGTAGCAATAAATACATCTATGTAAATCATAACATTTACAATTGAAGTAGTCTGGTGGCTTACTATGGGTGTGATGTGTAAATATTTCATCTTGGAATATAGTGTAAATATGTGTTGATTTAAGTTGGCTAAAATTTGGAGAGCTAATTGAGGTATATGAATCTACTTAGGAGGAAAAGGGAATAGTATATGTGTATGCAGTTGTATATCTTTGGGCTGACCTAAGGCAGCGCCCCCACTCTCTAGTTGGATCTCTGGTACACCAAAAGATCTCTTTTATTTAGCTGGGATACATGTTCTTGCACAAGTAACTCAGACAACTGAAACCCTGTATTTCTGAAAAGAAGCTCTGGGGCAGAGTTACAAATCTAAAGCAATCATTCTGTAAAATATGCTTCCCAAGTGTCCCACAAAAATATTCTCAAGTGAATTGACAGATGGCATGCCAGGACTGTCATGGATTTAAACGGCTGTAGAAAGCAGACTATGTTTGCTTTCTGCACCCAAACAGTGTTGCTGTAATGCCTTGATGTGTGAAAAGGCTGTGTATGTGTATATCTGGGTTTATGGACAGGTGTGTGTAAAGGCAGTGCGTGTGGGCAGGTGTGTGTGAGGCCAATGCATGTGTATATGTGTGTGTAAAGGCAGTTTGTGGGGGCAGTCGTGTCTAATGGCAGTGTATGTGTCTGTTTATGGGTAGGCATTTGTAAAAGGCAGTGTGCATGGGCAGTCATGTGTAAGGGCAATGTATGTCTATATGTATATTAATGGGCAGGTATTTGTAAAGCCAGAGTGTAAGGGCAGTGTATGTATGTGTATATGTGTGTTTATGGGCAGGTGTGTGTAAAAGCAGTGTACAAGGGCAATGTCAATAAAATAACTTCTATAAAAAAATAAATAACTGGGACACAATATTCAATTATTGCCTCCAGCGCAAAAGGAACTAGCTATGGCTCTGCTCAAAACAGCGTGAGAGCCTGTCGCTCTGCCTCTGCACTTATTTGTAAAATATAAAGAAAAGCTTTTGAGAGTTTTTCTCTCTTTCTCAGGTCTGAAGCAATACCTGAAGAAGAGAGGAAGACTTTTGAAAGCTTGTCTTTTAACTATTATGTTAATCAAATAAAAAAAAAATATTGCATACTGCAATACTCTGGTATTTTGGCATCTTATTTGTGACCCCCCACAGTTTTGACTGTGATATCTTATGTGCCCCCTATATATTGTTCCTAGAGTCACCACTGCCGCAGAAATGCTAAAAATAAAATCAGCCATTGTCACGAAGGGGTTAAGATATCTAAGGCCAGCCCCACCCTTATAGCTGATGGACCCGTCCCCTTTACATGGTTAGCCCCACTCTTTCCTAAGCCTAAGACCCTTTCCTTAATTACTTCTCTAACCATACTGCATTTTATTGAGTTGCCCCTTTTTGGCCATTTGAAATGTTGGTATATGAAGCAAATCAAGTTTTCGTTATTTCTCTTAATATACATACCTCCTATGTATTAGATGCATCGAGTTGCAGCTGTTTCTGCCACACAAAAATGTATTTAAATGAAAGTTACCTTGTAGTTACAAAGAGTTTAAATGTAAATTTTGCATACATTGTTTCAGGTATTTTCATATGCACATAGTATTCAGATTTGCAATGTGGCTGTCACATATTCCTCATTAATTAAGAATGTATCAATATTCTGTTGGATCCTGCAAATGTATTTGAAGCTCTGCAAATGTCAATCATAAAGTGTTATTTCCTATAGAAATGTTACAAAACAAAATTCAATCGGAAGGCATTGTTCTAAATCCTTTATAAATATTTTGACCAATACATTAAGCACCTTAAAGCAAAGTATGTTTATAGTAATTAGAAATTTGTGTAACAAATGTGTTGTTATTGAAATAGCCAGGGGCAAAAAATGCAAAGAACTAAGCAATTTTATTTTTATCAATCGTTTCTTTCAAATTATTGTTTCTTAACTGAAATGCATTTGCCAGTGTCAGGTTTTAAGATCCATTGTGCTACAGTTCTTGTTCTGAAATGAAAATTATTTTAAAATGCTTTTATGAATGCAGAACAAATTCTTTTCAGTCAACTGGTCTATGCAATCAAATGTTAAAGTTGGTGACTAGAACAATCTAGTGAGCCAATTCTAGGTGTCTTGTAGTGAATCGACGGCATTGGTTCGGTAACCTGTGAAGTATGTGGCTGAAGTAATTACGGCTCGTCAGGCTTAGTGACTTCAGAAAAATAACATTTGAAGTACAATGTGATTTATTCCAACAATCAGCCACTCATGTCTAGCTTCAATTATTACAATATTTTTTTTTGCAATTATTGAAATTTTGACAATTAGATTATACCTAGATATAGGCTGCCCTTAATCATAAACTGGTCTTATATTGTGTATAATTGATTTTCAATATGTTTGGTAAAATCTCAATTAAAACGAATACATTACTTTTATAAATAAATAATGACAAAAATAATAACATTTTTTTTACGGATTTTGGGGAAAATGTCAGCGTAATATTCAGGCCAATGTATTAATACGATCATGGGCATTGGTAATGTGTGATTAATTTACTACTATTTTTTCTATTTCTAATATAAGCATACCTATTGTACCTCATTAATGATGTATTACAATTGTACTTCACATATAAGTGCTTTCCTTTGCATATGCTTTAAACTGTAAATAAATTATACAAATATGTGTGATAAAAGTTATTGGTAAGTATTAAAAATAAAGCTATAATGGCTATATGGTTATGTCAAGGATTTATCTAACACAGCAATTTAATTTGTCCTTCTGCAGAGAAAAATTGTTAGCAGAGTTCATTTATCAGCAAATATTATATAACCCTCTAAACTCTGAATATATGTTTCTTTGTTAATCATCCATACTCATTTCAATTGCCTGGACATGCTGAATACACAAATACTGGAAATTAAAAGTAAAAATATCGACCAACCAGCTGCTTTACTCTGCAGGTTGACCAGGGAGAATCAAATGTTTTACATCTAGTTTATTTCATTCAAGTTTTGAGATATTTAATTAACAACATAAATAAAACAATAAAAAAATCGAAGTATACAGAAGCACAAACATGAAAAGTTGTATAATGTTCATGTTAATGTCTTGCTCCATTGTGCCATAACCTCACATGAAGGGCATTGTTCTACCCAACCACAGATGGAATGTACAAAAGAACTTATCATAGAATAACTTATAAGTCAAACTCAAATGGGAATTGTAACCTACAGAGCTTTTAGAATCATTATAGGCAATTATTGGCTTAAAGGCAATGGGATATGTGTGAGCTGTAACAAAATATCTAAATGAAATAATAAAATGTATGTTTATTTGAAGCCTTCCAATGTATTTTTTACATTATTTTGTCTTTTAACCCATTTAAAAGTTCATCTGAAAGAAATTCAAAATGGCTTTTGTTGCATCATATTTATATACTAGTGCTTTGGTTGCAAATTATTATTTAATTGATGATCTTGTGAATAGAAGAATACCTGGGAAATGATAGCGAAATTAAAGGAACAGTTGATTTATTATCAAACTTTCTTTTACAAAAACAAGGGTCAAAATTGACCATATATTGCCATATATTTCATATATTAAAGTATACTTTAACTAACATTAATGTTTAACTTACTATTAATATACTAAATATTACTTCATTATTACAAAATAAAATTCATTCTGCAAAGTTTTTTTGTTTTTGTTTTTTTACAAAATGCAATGTTTTTTCTTACTCTCCACACATTGTCACAGAGACATAGATAAGTTAAGGTAAAGAAATTATTGATTTCACCAACTTTTGAGTTACTCCATTAACCCTCTCCTTCAGCTCAGCAATTTATGGTTTAGTGAATTCCAAAGCAGAGTATTATTTTATAATAATTTTAGAATACAATAAATGCATCAACTTATGTCAAATGAAATAGCCTGTGTAAATGAAAAGGGGCATATTGATGGAAAGTGAGGGGCAATGTGTTTTAAAAATCCAATAAAATGCACAAAGACATAGTCACTGCAGTCATTGTTTTACTTTAAATCTTGTCCTGAAAGGGAGGGAGCTGCCAAAATAGAATGCCAAATAAACGGAAAATATATCAGTTTTATATTCTATTGTTTGCAAGCATGTGTGCAAATGAAGCTAATAAATGAATACTCTGACAAGCGTAATAAAAAATGAGAAGCAGAAATTAATGTGTAGTTTGCCATTGGGAAACTATTAACATTTTCATTGTGCACTATATTTCATTTTGATTGTAACATTGGCATACCATTATACAGTACCAAATGTAGAACTTTTTAGCCATACTACTGAAAAAATATTTTCTTATCAAATTAAGTTAAAATGCCCCAAAATAGATTATATCATTTTGCTTTTGAGTTTTTATAATTGAAACTAGACATCGCCACAAATAGATTATTTAGCTCTTCCTATTAACAATGTATTGCTTAACAAATATTTCTACTGTTTCAGAATTCTCGATTTATAATGATCTACACTGATGCAATCAGTTATAAAGTAAATATGTGGTTTTTATGAAGCTTAAAAATCTGCTTTTATGAACTTTTTTTGGCAATATATCTTTCCATAAATGTGTTCAATAGTGATTTGACAAGGGTTTTCATGGTAGTATTTATTTATTATTATTTTATTTTACCATTAAAATTAAAATTAAATACCATCTTTTCTGTATGAGTGGTTATGTAATCTGCATTGTACATACAGGGGTGTATTTACAGAGATGCAGAGATCAGGGAATATGGGGGAGCTATATGTTGATGTTGACTGGACAGGTCTCCTGTGGTTTGGCGGATGCCAGGAGAACACTACCTAATAGAATGCCTAGTGGCTTTTACAAACTTTGGTGGAGGAAGATTAATGGTCTGGGGCTGCTATTCAGGGTTTGGGCTAGCTAGCCCCTTACTTCCAGTAAAGGGTAATGTTATTGCTGCAAACAATTTTTAGACAATTGTATGATTACAATTTTGTGGAAACAGTTTGGGGAAGGCCCTTTTCTATTGCAGCCCAAGTGCACAAAGCAATGTCCATAAAGACAAGGTTGGATAGGTTTGGTGTGAAAGAACTTGACTGGCCCGCACAGAGCACTGATTTCAACCTTACTGAGACATTTTAAATGAACTGGAACAGAGATTATGAGCCAAGCCTTCTTGTCCAACACCAGTGCCTGACCTCACAAATGCTCTAAAGGATGAATGGGTGAAAATTCCCCCAGAAAAAATCCAAAATATTCTGGAAAGCCTTCCCAGAAGAGTGGAAGCTGTAATAGCAGCAAAGGGTAGACCAACTACATATTGTCTTTGTATTTAGAATGCAATGTTATAAAAGTCCCTGTTGGTGTAATTGCCAATACTTACTGAGTCAATGTAGCAAGGTATAGGTACAGCTTCAGGAAAGATACACACAGGCAGCACAGAACGGTAGGGGTTAACTCGAGCAGGATGGTCAGGACAGCCGGGTCGGTACAAGCCAGGAGTCAAAAAAAGTGGGTACTCAGACGAGCAGAACTGCTACACGAAAGATACAGGCAGAGGTGCAGAATCACTAAGCAGAGAGTAGTCAGGCAGGCAAAGGGTCAAAACATTTGTAATCAAGAACACAGGCAATGATACGCTGTAATGGAACACAACAGCATTTCTGGATTTTTAAAGTCCGGCGCCTGCTCTGGACCACGCCTCCTACGTTATGGCCGCACCTCCAGCCGTCCATCAAACCGGCGGCTCCAGCCACCCCCTGTGTCTCCAGCAACAAGAGAACGGGTAAGTTTTTCCCTATGGGGAGTTCTGTGCTGCCGGGTAGCTCTTTGCGGGACCTTAGCAGGACCCAGAGCCGTCCTCCTGCCTCCCGTGCCAGCAGCAGGAATGCTGACCGCTGTCAGTGGGGACCCAAGGCGGAGTCTCGGATACCCGTCATCGGTGACAGGACCCAGTACCATGACAGTCATGTTCAAGAAACCAGTTTGAGATGATGTGAGCTTTGTGACATGGTGTATTATCCTGCTGGAAGTAGCCATCAGTAGATGGGTACACAGTGGTCATAAAGGGATGAACATAGCAGCAAGGATACTGAGGCAGGCTTCACTTAAACCATGCTTAATTGGTACTAAGTGGCCAAAAGTGTGTCCCCCCACAACATTACACCAGCACCACCAGCATGAACCGTTGATATCAGGCAGGATGGATCCATGCTTTCATGTTGTTTACGCCAAAGTCTGACCCTGCCGTCAGAATGTCGCAGCTGGAATTGAGACTTATCAGACCAGGCAACATTCTTCCAGTCTTCCATTATCCAATTTTGGTGAACTAGTTCGAACTGTAGCAGCAGTGGCACCTGGTGTCGTATTCTGCTGCTGTAGCCTATCTGCTTCAAGGTCAGACATGTTGTGCATTCAGAGATGGTATGCTGTATACCTTGGTTGTAACGAGTGGTTATTTGAGTTACTGGTGCCTTTCTGTCATCTCAAACCAGTCTGCCCATTCTCCTCTCATCTCTGACATCAACAAGGCATTTTGGTCCACACAACTGCCACTCACTGGATATTTTCTCTTTTTCGGACCATTCTCTGTAAACCCTAGAGATGCTTGTGCATGAAAACCCCAGTAGGTCAGCAGTTTCTGAAATACTCAGACCATGGCATGTTCAAAGTCACTTAGATCCCCTTTCTTCCCCATTCTGATGCTCAGTTTGAATTTCAGCAAGTTGTCTTGACCACGTCTACATGCCTAAATGCATTCAGTTGCTGCCATGTGATTGGCTGATTCGCTATTTGTGTTAACAAGCAATTGAACAGGTGTACCTAATAAAATGATCAGTGAGTGTATATAGAGTATATATTAGAGAGAGATCGGCATATCTGTATGCCATATGTTTGCATGGTTAAATTTGCAAAATGCCAGATAAACGTATTTATATAAAACCTTTTCATTGATGTTAGCAGTGTCATATGTTGACGCATTTAACAATCAGCTCTCATGGGGATCTATGATTTGTTCCCACATGAATAATTTATGCTGTAGCTATGATTTTTGCAGAACCAGAAATAGATACAGGTGAAGATCATTTATCACTAGGAACGTTTTCACTGAGCAAGTCTGTTTTCTCCTGTGTGTCAGGAATCAGTATTTTACTACTATTACAGTTAATGAACTGATGTTCAGGCTTTGCTTAGGACAGAGGCAATGTTTAGCTTTGTAACATTATCTTCAAAGTAACCAAATACAGGATTATTCTATTTTTCTAATTTTTCTAATATTTTTATCATTATTTATTATTTATTCATCATATCTTGCAGTGCCTTTCAATGTGTAAACTGTTAAATAATAATTATATCCTAAACTTAATTGGCGAAATGAAGGACGTACATTTGTAAATTAGTGAAAGACAATGCTCATACTTGGGAACCACTACCCATTGACGGTGGGTGGTCCTCTTAATGTCGAGGGAGTTCCCGCTGATGTCAGTGGACATTCCCACTGACATTGAAGAAAGCACCCCTACTTAAAGGGAGAGTCCTGCGAACTGAAGGATTCGGGTCTGAACCGGAGGAGCAATACTTCTCCCAGTGCTTCTTTGGGTCAAGCCTAGAGAGTTCCCAGGTACGGCAATGCTAAACTTAGCAGCGCAGGTGGTTTTGGTGAAATTATAAGTTTTTGATTGTTACCTTTTTACACAATTGTAACATGTTGAGTGTATGTGATGTAAGAAACATTGTTTTGTAAGTTGTTTGCGCTATATTAATAATAATAAATTATAATTATATATAAACAGCCTAAAATATGAAATATGAGGGGCCAAACAATTCATTAGAGTATTTCTCAAAAATACTCTGCAGGGCATAGACAGGTTATCACCAGCTGTATCACAATGATTGCATTAATATATTTTAATTAAAAAACTTTTTTTTTTACATTTTTGTATTAATTTCTGCAGTGAAGGGTGAAACACTGCTGTTAATGTAGCATGCGCTGCCTTGGAATCCCATAGAGGCTTCTGCATATATCTTATGCAATAAGCAATACACTATTTGGCATTACATGGTTGGATACCATACAATACACTTGTACATTTCCTTAAGATTGGATTCTTATTGCTTCTATTATGAACAGCCTCTAGTATTCCGTAAAGAATGTCTAGTAATAACAATTGTTTTTCTCAACTAATATGTTTTACACTGAATGTATTGAAGTGACATTTGTATCAACAGAAATTCATAAAAGTCTGAAGCTGAATTCTTTTTTATGATTTTTAGTGTTGTATTTCATTAGGATGTAGCACATACAGTTATGATCAAAAGTTTTCATACCCTTAGAGAATTGGTAATATATGTACCATTTTTGAAGAGAACATGAGTGAGCAGGCAAAACATATTTATTTTATTTCTTATGGGATTCATATTCAGCTGTAGGTTATAACAGAATGGCACAATCAAAAAACAAAACATGGCAACAAAGAAAAAAAAAGAAATGACCCGTTTAAAAGTCTGCATACCCTTAGTTCTTAAATACTGTACCCCCTTTAGCATCAATGATGCACTGTGGCCCTGCCCACTGTGGCCCTAAGAGGCTAGAATAATCTCCCAGGTCCCTTCCTCATCCAGCATCATTGGGGGTTAACGGGAGTGGAAATCTGTAGGTCTGCCGTCAGGAGTTAAAAAAGCAGTGCAAGTGAGCCTATTGGTCACTTGCAGGGTCCTCCTCTGGCATAAAGCAAGATGGGGAAGGGACCAAGGAGATTACCGTATTTCCCCATGTATAAGACGCTCCCATGTATAAAATTTATTCCTGAGATAACATGTTATCACCAAAGTTAGGTTTTCGGAATTTTAAGTGACAAAGTATACTTGTGGGATCGATGTTTATTTAAATTTTCATCCCAGTTAATATATGTATCATGTATTTGATTTTAAAGAACTTTGTTAATGTTACAATACAAACCCTCTAAAATGTATCATTTTTTAACAATAACAGGGTTCTTTAACAACATACAATTTTAAATCAAAGCAGAAGAAATCTGAGAACAGATAATGAATCAAAGTAAAGGTCAAGTAGCTCATGCGTTAAAAAAAAGTGTTAGGCTTTCTATCGGGGCAAATAACCTTTCATCATAATAATGTCAAATGAGCTTTCTGCTGTAATTTGGAATTCACTCAATCAAACATTAATTGAAATTCAGAAAACATGGATATGTGCTTTCATGTTTGCCCAGTCTATGATTAATTGTAGTTTCTACTTTAAATATAAAAACATATGCATTTTAAGATTCCCAAGAAACAACTGACCATTATTCATTCTTTCTCAGACAAAATGGGAAGCAAGAGCTCGGAGAGGAATGAAATCTTTTAATTCACTGATATGATTATGTATTATAAAGAACCAGTCCCAGTGAGCTTTTCTTGCAAGGAGGACTGAACTAACTTTTTTGAGCTCAGCATGTTTTGCACACTGGGGTTATCTCTTCATCAAGTGTGTTACTAGGATACAAAGATGACCTCAGGCTGTGGTCTGAGGATGTGGATTACCTGGGAACTTCTCGGCTCCGGCTACCCGGAGCCTTCCCTTGCGGGGGGCAGTCCCACTGACGTCGGGGGGGAAACACCCCCATGTCAAGGAAAAATGGGCGGGGAGCGGGGCGTGTCAAGACCCGCTCCCGCGACCCGGAGGAGAACCACAGGAGCAGCGTTCACCCGGCAATCTTCGGGTCAAACCCAGAGAGTTCCCAGGTATGATTACACTGACTGTAGGGTTGCTGGTAGACATGATCCAGGGCACTCATCAGGCTTTTAGCAAAATTATTAAATATATACAGTGCTGGCCCTTACATGGGTCCTGGTGGGTTTGTGGGACCCAGGCCGTGCTTGGCCAGGGGCAACAATTTGCTGCTCCAAGACACATTTATGGGTGGATTCGTGAAGAAAGAGAAGTGTTTCTGCACCTCTCGTTCGCCACAAATCTATCTGCCTTATTCTGGCCTCTCATGCACTTCTGCAAAAAGTCAGTGCCATGGGGACAGCCTTTCCCCCATTTCTTCAATCGGGGAAGGGGGTGTGCCCAGAAGCTTTTTGTGGAAGTGACCACCAGGATCAGAGGTATACTGTGGGGCAACTAAGGAAGCAGAAACATAGTGGGATTATGTAATAATGGGTCAGTTCTCCAGTAGACAAGCAAATACAAATACAAATTTGGCTCCTGGTGTACCCCACCTAGCTCACAAATTATTTTAGGAGCCATAAAACAAAAGTGTTACAGCATAACTTAGGTTTTTATTTAACTTTAATCTTGTTATAAAAAATCCAGTGTCTAACAATTTTATATTTTACATTTTTGCTAATAAATAACATACATGATTGATTTTGAAAGCACTGTTCTCAGCGTGACGTGTAGTCATAGACATAAAGTCATAGAACCTTAGGGTAAGTGTAATTTTAACTATAATTTACTCTATACATTTATTACATATATTTACCCAATCTTTGCCTAGATTTTTACATTTGAAAAATGGCAAAGGAGCTGTTAGTAATTGCAACTGAAAGAAGTATACATGTCACCAAGTATTCTTGAAATTGCAAATGATGTCTTAAAAACGTTAACTGTGTGACAATAAAGGGTATCATGTGAACAAATGAAATTAGCTAACTAAGAATATTTTAAATAACCAGTCATTTATTTTAATAAAGCATCTGAATATAAATCAAATCAAACAAAAGGTGATCATCTCTTGGTTTTATCTCTGCAGACAGTTTCAAAGCTGACATTTCTCTGTACTTTGTAGGAAGACTTCAAATAGAGTTAAGAACAGATGCTAGACAATATGGCACATTTGATTTCATGCTGCTCATCACATGCCTGCCTCTGGCAATTTTTAAAGGGTCAAAGATGACTCAAAATTAGTCAATAAGGACGCTGACCATGTATAAATTCTTATCAGATAAATCAGGTGCTTTATTTCATGATAAATTACATCTATATTTTCATATATTCCAGACAACATTGCTTGAAGATTGAAGAGTGAATTGTATATTTCAGATTAGCTCCAGTCCTAATTCTTGCAAATATTTAATACTTACATAAATGTTATTTTTTTTCACCTAGTGTTATTAAAACATAGTCGGATTATTCTGCAGCATGCAAGTATACAAAATGGGTTCAAACCTTCTGATTGGGCTAACAAAGGTGTTGTAAAGCAATCATCACTGGAGGATGAGGGGAAATTATGTCTTTGGTGTATGTCAGAGCTGTGAAATATAACTTCTATAATTTTGAACATCAAATGAAAAATAGTAATACCCCTAAAGATGGTTTTCAGTGCTGGAATCATTTATGGTTTTATCGGTTAAGTAATGGTTCCTCTTTAAGAAAAAGAGCACAGTACCTGCATCAGCTTTTTCTCTGCCCTCAGATATTAGTCTCTCATTTTGCCGAAACTATCTCCCACTTAACACACGCTCTGGTTACTCACCACCAGGAGCTTTCAGTGGTGGCTCGCACGTGAGTGCCAGGGCTCTAACAAAGCATTAAACATAATTGCATTAGCACAGAAAAGGCCAGCATTCTTATAATTGGTCGACAGTAATCTTGATAACAAAACTACCAACGCATCCCATCTTGTTCTTCAGCCATTTTTCCTACATGTTTTCTTTGATCTGTTTCTGACCTTCACATCTATTACTTTCTTATAACATATTTGTTTCATAGTCTCATTATATTAGCCTTTCATTTACAATGACATTAGTTTGTACCCAGGGGCATAACTAGAAACCACAGGGCCCTGGTGTGAAAATTGCCCCTGAGTCCTCCAACAGCTGATCTGTGCCATCATTGCCCCCAACCAACTTGTCTGTGCCGTCTGTGCCCCTTGCCCCCACTTCTGACATACACTCTGGCACACATATTACACACATGCACTCACTAACACACACACATACACATTCATTCTAACACACTCACCCCACTTACACAAACATGCTTACACACAAACACCTGCACATACACACACACAATTACATATCCATACTTCATATATACAATTACACATCAATGCTCACTCACAAACACACACATCCATGCTCACACAAACAATTATACATCAATGCTCACAACCACACAGTTAGATATCTATACTCACACCGACACACAATTACACGTCCATGCTCACACACACATACAGACACACACAATTACACATCCATGATCACACACACAGTTAGACATCCATGCTCACATTCATACATACATACAAACAACCCCCCAACTCCCCGCTACCTCACACTTCTTATCCGGCTGCTCGCACCGCAGGGCCACATGATACATTCCTGTCTCCCCATGCTGGTTCAAAATAGTTTAGAAAGGGCTTTTCCGACCTGGAGCGTATGAGGAAACAGGATCAAGGGGTCGCGCCGGGCTCCCTAGAGGGACAGGCCCATCTCAGCCCCAACCTCTGTGACTTCTCACATTTTTAAACAGCTAAAAAGTAGACATTCATAATGAAACAACACAAGAACATAAAAATGCATGATTTTTTTAAATCACTACATACACTTAAATACATGCTGTTTTCTGCAGAGATTATTTTTTCCGGGAATCCTTTGGGTTGCAGAGCTGTTACTAAGGCTTTGGGTGATTATTCCTACATGACTGTCCCTCTTTTGTAAGCAAGATTTTTATTCAGCAAGGTAGAAATTAGTGTGCTTGTTCTGCCCTTTAACAACAAATCTTCCATAATGCAAAAAAAGTCCCTTACTTTTATACCAAATATCTCCAAAACTATTGAAAATTAAAAAACACAGGCTGAAGGTAGTTTAATAAACATTTTTATTTTTGAAGTTTTGTAACATGTTTTAAAACTGGTGGGGAAAAATGGGTAATAGGGAAAATGTTTGAATGCCCATGCAAAGTACCCAAAGCTTTAAAACTTTTAACATAAAATTATTTTACAAATACTTTGAAAACGTAAAATAACCCTATTGGGCAGTACCATTTTGGGGTATAGATGAATAAATCATACATATTCACTTACAGATATTTACCAGTTTTTATTATTTTGTTCGGAATTCTATTTCTTTCTTAGCCATTAGCCGTTTGTTAAAGTAGTGAGGTGTTAGATCTAAAGCTATATGCCAGCATAACCTTAAAATTTTTACCAGTGAGTGAGCTTTAAGAAAGGAAAATGTGAGACTGGTTTATGAGGTCATAGTTTGTAACTAACATTTGTTATGCACAGCGTACAGATATATTCTCAAAGATGTTTGGCTTTTTGAGTTACAGAAGTACTTTACTGAGGTCTCTGTGTAATTTAAAAAAGCTATTATTTTGTGATATTTACACATCAGAGAACATGATTTTTATTGGGGACGGATAATAAAAGAGCTTACTTGAGTAAAATTGTTAAAATCAAATTCACGGTCTATTGCTTTCTGCAAGCAGATAAAAAATTCAAGTTGGTTTGTAGCTGTTCTTCTTAAAGTGTATCTTTTAATCTAAAACGATCAATGCAAGAACTGAAATGTCAATAATAGATTCAAATCCAGATAAATAGTCGCTTACAGGCTAAATTATTCATGCCTGCATCTGGGCCTTTTTATCTTAAAAAATATAAAGCAGCGTTAATCAATAAAGCTGCAATGTATTGATCGTATTAAACCATTTGCATAACCTTTCTATTAAAATATAATTTGAAGATTGAATGTTAATTTAATGCTATCCTGTCTTAAATTATCGTGTTTATTATAATAAAAATCTAATATCAAATATTATTTCTTTGGCGGATATCCTTGGATAATAGTAGAGAGAGGATTAATTAGTACCATGTTTGAAATGCATTGCGTAGCTATCTTTGCTTGGTTTGCGCCATATAATATCACAAAATATGAGAGTCTCACAGGCTTTGTGGTCATTAGTCTCACAGAAAATGAAAAAAGTGACATACGCTCAGTATCATGAAAAAGCTGAAACTCAATAGAAACGAAACACTTATTTTGCCTGAGTATTTAAATGATTTCATCATAAAGTTTTTAGAGGGTGCCCATGGCTGGTTGTGTACTGTAAACAATGTTGTTCAAAGTTTTAGATTACTGAAATTACGTAACTCCTGTGAATGAGACATAAAAGCAGCGTTAAAATGAAAAAAGTTACTAGCTAACGATTAAACAATTACTAAGATAGGCAGATGAATCTTTGATATGTATATTTTATCATTATATGGTTTATGGCATACTCCTATATAGATCCCTACAAGCACCTTCCTTTGTAGATGGTTTATGTTGTTTTTTTTAAAAAAAAAAATGTTAATATATCTATAACTTACGATCTAAAACAGACATTTCTAAAGTATGTGGAAAAATGATTATATATACCTTACTGTTATTGCTTTATGTTCAGTACACGATAACCGTTTGACTTCTATGAGAACATAAAGTCACACCAGCACTTACCATCAACGCTAGTTATGTTTTCTCCTACATTAAGATTGTTTTAATGACTTCCTTAATCCACCTAGCAAATGCTATTTTTTTATTCATCTATTTCTGCACAGGAAAAAAGTGCGTTTTCTGATCTTTTGACTGTTCTTTTTCCTTTCATGTATCTCTTAAGACAGCTGTGAACATCAATTATGTTTATTCTACTTGAAAGTTTAGTACTCAAAAACTGATCGCAAAATATCTTTGATGAATATGTACCCACAACACATGAAATTTTCCTGATATATGAAAAGTTTATAAAGTTCAGATGGGTAGCTCAATATCATCCAGTTTGACATAATATCCACTAAAGGGTCTTGCCAAGCAACATATAAAACTGTTGAAGCCAAAACATCCTTCCTAGCAGCTATCACATGCAAATTGCATTAAGCAGAAATAAATTCATTGCTTTATATTTTCATGTACATTTGTATATAATGTTTATGGAGCGCACTAACAATCTTGGTAGAATACGGTATGTGTATTTCATTGCAAATACAAATGCCAAATCTACAGTACAAGCAACACCATTTTCTCTGATGCCATTCCAGTTCAATTAGCTGTTTCAGTAATCCTTGTGATACTATATAATGCTCAACTTATTTTATTAAAGATTGTATTAATGTCTCTTTCATGTAAGTGATCTGTAACTTTTCAATACTAAACATTTAGCATAGCCATTATATGCACTTCAATGTAAATGATAGCTATGAGATCTCTTTAAATTTATGTGCTGTCATCCATGCAAACACATGGCAAAGTTCTGGAGAATTCACCCCATATCAATGTCTCCCTTTCCATCCCGGTTATTTACTGTGTAGGAGATGTGTGCTGAACTGATCTCCTGAAACAATATTTACTTACCGCCGGTCAGCTTCAGTGCTGGCTCAGCAAATGTTTTCCCCCACACAGTTTGGCTGTTTCAGGTACAATCATCAGACCACAGACAATGGACATGCAACTTCTCTCTTAGATACAACCCCTTATAAAAATGCATTTTAAAGTGCTCATAAAGAACTTAAATAACCATTCTTCTTTAGTGAGGCTGTCTGGGACATAAAACTGTCCCTTTAAGGGTCAACCCTGAAATTTCCATTTCTTGGTTGTCACTAAAGTATCTAATTTAGCCTTACTCTTTATACAAGCAGGAGTCCCTCATTACCTAAGATACCAATAAGTCCTAATCAAAGTTGCATAACTTGGTTGATAATCATAATTTTATATTGACCATAGCTCTGTAGCAAAGTTAATGGAATAAAAGTCTTACTCATCTCACTTCTCTATTTTGTCATTCTCTCTTTCTTTTTCTCATACCACTCTTCTCCTCTCTATCTTTTCACCTTTCTCTGCTTTCCTCTTCCACTTTTCTTTCTTGTCTCTCTTCCATCTCTTCTCATTTCTCCTTTCTCTTTCTATCTCTTCTTTTCCATTGCCTCACGGTCTCTTCTCATTTGTCTTTCATTTCTTTTCCCCTCTCTCTAATGAACAAAATTATGTTTTGCTATCAATTATAAAACCATATCCCTGACTTCAAGCGGAGCACAAGCGCTCCGGGGACACTCGTCTTCTGCGGGAGATAGTTTCCACCAGGGGTCGGCTTAACCTCTTGCTTTCATCTGACACTACCAGAGCGCTTCTCCGCACTAAACAGCGGTTTTTCGAGAAGGCGAATAAACCAGACACTATGTTGGCAAGGAGGCTCCAGAACCTCATACGCTCCCGGACTATACGTCATATAAAGACTACATCGGGCAGCCTGACCTCTGACCCTGGAGTGATTGCGGATCGGTTTGCGGAGTACTACTCTCACCTATACGACGGCAAGAAGGCTTCCCCTGAGGTTTCGCTTTCGTCTGACCTGCAACAGTTTCTCTCTGAATGTAAGTTGCCTTCGCTTGCTCCTTCAGCCCTAGCTAACCTGAATGCCCTTATTACGGTGGATGAGGTCTCTGCTGCCCTTAGGTGTTTTAAGAATTCGAAAGCCCCGGGTCCCGATGGCTTTACCGCTAAATATTATAAATCTTTTGCTGCCTGCCTTCTTCCGCATCTGGCCACATTATTTAATACGTTCCTCAAGGGGGAGGCGTGCCCTTCTGTAGACATGCAGAGAGCCAAGATAGTTATGATCCCCAAGGAAGGCAAGGACCCCTCGCTCTGTTCCAGTTATAGACCCATCTCCCTTATTAATATTGATTTGAAGCTTTTTGCCAAGGTGCTCGCCCTCCGGTTAAACAAGGTCTTGCCCGCTCTGGTCCATCCTGACCAGGTGGGATTTGTCCCGGGGAGGGAGGCCCCGGATAATATTAGGCGCTCTTTGAACCTGGTCCACTCGTGTCGGAGACTCGGGTCACCAATGATGCTCCTGTCTCTGGACGCAGAAAAGGCCTTCGACCGAGTGGACTGGGGGTATTTGTGGTCGGTCTTGCGGGCCTTTGGCTTTTCCGGGGCTTTTTTGCGAGGTGCGCAGGCTTTATATACGCTTCCTTCTGCCGTGGTGGATATTGGCACGTTCCGCTCCCGGTCTTTTGCAATTAAGGGGGGTACCCGCCAAGGCTGTCCCCTCTCGCCATTGTTATTTGCACTGGCCATTGAGCCGTTAGCTCAGGCCATCCGTCTGCACCCGGATATTAAGGGTCTTACTGTGGGTGGTCGGGACTACAAACTTAGCTTATTTGCAGACGATGTCCTGCTCTCTTTGACGTCCCCCCTGACGTCCCTGCCTAATTTGTATCAATTGCTTGGACAGTTCGGGAAGCTTTCAGGTTACAAAATCAATTCTGATAAATGCGAAGCCCTAAATGTTAGTCTTCCCTCCCCTACAGTTAAGCTCCTCTCCCTTAATTTTGATTTTAAATGGCGGCCTTTCTCCCTACGGTCTTTGGGCATTAATATCACCCCCTCTCATCACCAGATGTATGCGGCCAACTACCTGCCGCTAATTCAGACCCTAAAGCGCGATCTTGCCACTTGGTCCACCTATGCTTTATCGTTTATGGGGAGGATCTATGCGGTGAAAATGAATTTGTTGCCCAAGTTGTTGTATCTTTTTCGTTCCATCTCCTTGCCGATCCTTAGGAAAGATATTGCGGGCCTTCAGGGGGCTATTGAGAGGTTTGTTTGGCAGGGCCGAAGGAGCAGGCTTGCTAGATCGACCCTATATAGGTCGAAGAAGGCTGGAGGGCTATCCACTCCCCTCCTTTATGAATACTATGTTGCAGCTCAGTTGGCCATGCTTTTGTCCCTCTCGGTGCGCCCCTCACCTGCGCGCTGGGTTCAGCTGGAGTCTGATCTCTCCTCTGGGGCGAATCTCCGATGGCTTATGTGGCTCCCTACCCTGGATAAAAGCAGGATATCTGACAGCCCTACCCTCCTACATTCGTTCTCTCTCTGGTACCGGGTTCGTCGCAAATATAAGCTCATGGACAATGGTTCTAGATTGCAACCGGTGTTCCAGAATCGAGATTTCCCGGCAGGTCTTCAGATTCGTCCGTTCCAGTGGTGGGTTGACAAGGGTCTGGTTACAGTGGGAGATCTGCTCCTCAACGGTCGGCCCTATTCCTTCCAGCAACTAGCCTCATTGCACGACATACCTATGTCTGAAACTTTTCGATACCGCCAGATTTCTCATTTTCTCCTTCAGTTCCTCAAGCGCTTTCCGGATTACGTTGCTACCTTTTATGAACATTTGTGCGTGCGTTCCCATAAAATCGGTGGGGCGATATCACTTCTGTATAACCATGCTTTGGGGGTGAAGTACTCGTCCTCGCCTTCTTTTGAAAGCCAATGGGAGACCGATTTGGATCAAGCCCTCGACTCCTCTGATTGGGGGGAGATTTATGAGAACATTTGGAAAGTCACCGCCTGCACCCTTGTGCAGGAGAACTGCTTTAAGGTGTTGTCTCGCTGGCATCTCACCCCTTCACGCCTGCACCGTATGTTCCCGACGCATTCCCCTCTCTGTTTTCGTGGCTGTGACGCGGCGGGGACCCCGCTGCATATTTGGTGGACCTGCCCCAAGCTTGTGCCGATATGGGCCCATTTCTTCAGTTTGCTGAGCGATGCTCTTGGGGAATCCCTCCGACCCGAGCCTTGGTCGGCTCTTCTCTGTAGATGCTATCCTTCGGATACTCTGTCTAAACCAGCGCATCGTCTTATATTTCGAGTCTGTACGGCGGTCCGTCTCGCTATTGCCCAAGTATGGAAATCTGGCACTCCTGAGCTGCACGTCGTTGAAGCTAAAATTTGGCATATGCTGAAGATGGAAAAGATCACGGCTTACCTGCATGACAAGTCCCACATTTTCTTTCTCACCTGGGGACCGTGGAGGGAGAAATTTGGGATGTCACCAGCAACGGTTTCGTGGATCTGACCTGTGGCTGCTACCTGTTCGGCTAGCTGAGGCTCTGAGGTTTCTGAGAGTTCTATCTTTTTTTTTTTTTCTTCTCTCTTTCTTTCTCTTTTCTCCCCTCTCCTTTTTTCGGTGCTTCTCTTTGGTCTTCTGGCTTTATCTCTTTTCTCTGCATTTCTCTCTGGAGATGATTTTCGATACTTACACCTACTCCAGACTCACCGGCGCTGTTATTCTGTGCGCTCGATGTGTGCCTTTCTGGGCCTTCGTCTTCTGGGCGTTGTGCCATGGGCCTATTATTAGGGTACATTCTGTTTACATTGTCTCCTGTTCCGCGCTCATTGGCGTTGTCGTGATATGTACACTGTACCTATGATGTGGTGTTTTGTCTGTATTTGAGTTTATTTGGAAGTCATCTTTTCTATTGACAAAATAAAAATTACTTTTCAAAAAAAAAAAACAACATATCCCTGGTCCCACCCCTGTCCACACCCTTAGGAGCAACCATTTAAAGATTGCCCAGGAAATGGCTTGCCAAAAGGTGGCAACCCCAGTAAGCACACAGGTCTCATTTCATAGTATGGACAAAGTTGCATTGACATGATGAGCTTATGCACTATTGTAAATTATTTTAGGATAACTACTCCAATTTAGGAATAAAAAATGAGTGCGGTTTCTTTAGTTGTTATCACCACCAATATTTAAAACACCACATGGATGTTCTTTATAGATTAAAGGCTTGCAGAGAGGTGCTGTTTGCCTCCTCCTTCCAATTTAATGTAAAATACTTTGGGTTCTGCTAAAGTAGAACTACAGTAATTCTGGGGCAAAAATGCTAAATCTGGAGGAGACACAATATAATGTTTCAATTAGTTGTTCCACAGTTGCTCCAGAATTGCTTTGCTGTTTTCTGCGTTATAGAGTTTTTGATAATCCCAAAAATAAAATTCAGGCACAGAAATGCAACATCTACTGCTGCCTTTCAGTAATAGTAAAGATTTTAAAGCAGGGCTGTCCTCTCTAGAATAATCAACAAATCCAGTGGATAAATCGAGAAAGAGCAAGTGTATTCTTCATGAGTCCTATAAGTGGCACTAGCCCGAGAGATGTTTTTCCTAAACCATCATTAACATGGATGATTGTTAATTAGAAACCGTTGCTTACGATTTCTGTTTATTAAGCACATTTTTGATGATATTTCACAGACTTCTTGCAACAAATACAAAGCTATACATAAACATGAATTAACATTCACACAGTATTTATATTAAGGATGGCTTAAAGTGGAAAAGTGTATTCATAGGACTTCATAATGTTCTAATTAGCTAGTTAATGTGCTCACTAATGTGAATATTACTGGCAAAGGCAGTTATGTTTTAATTTATTCTTCCATAATCTCTCTTGTTTTACAATATGTGGATTTGATCTCTGTTTAAAGCTCAATAAAAACGCAATCTGTTTGCAAACAATGAATGCCAGAATTTTAAACTAACGATAATACCTTCTTATAAAAGAGAGCTGTTAAAAGGAATTATACTAATATACATCAGTGTTCTTTTAGGTTAAAATGTTAGTGATGATCACCACACTTGACCAAACGCATTTAGCATATGTGTTATTATCATTGTACTTATTTATTATAGAAGCACTGTTATAATATAGTCTGCAAACTATGGCCACTGAGACGATGGAATAGGATGCCTTTTCATAGCAAATGCTTTTCTAGAGGTTTATCACGGTATATTGCAGGAGGTTACCGATATTTCATGTGTGTGTACAATGGCGCAACAGTGGGACAGTGTGCACTGGCTAAATCAAGAAGATACTGTATATGCATCCACTGGGATTGTTGAGTTAGGATGTCGCCAGTCATAGTGGGCTGATCCAATTTCTTCTTGTTGTTACAGTGCTGTTGTCACACTAGGTTTTCATATGACCTAGCTATACACTCATACCGTTCTAATGCTTACATACAATTTTAATTTAGTGAGACTACAATTAAGGAGACTTCTAATCTTTGTTGTCATTAAACTTTAGCTGGTCTGCGAAAACATATTTGTAAAGGTCCTTAAAAGTCCTACTGTGAGCTGTGTCAAGTACTATATGTAAAATGTATATTCCTGAACAGTTTTACCAGCACACGTCAACACTCTTACACAGTGTATTCCCTGCTAAAAACCTGATTTAGGCAAAGATGCTTTATTCTTTTAAAAAACCCCAATAAAATAAATTAAAGGGCTAAGCACTGACTAAGGTTTAAGTCTGCAAGAATGGGCAGTCTAGATGGGAAAAAAGTTCTTATCTGCTGTAAAATTCATACACTTCTTATAGTTTGTTCCATGTAGTTTAACATATAAAGCTTTTTTGCCCTTAGGCAGCTGCTTGGAGCACCAGGAACTAGGAGGGACATCAGACCAGAAAATGGCGCTGATATGTAGTCAGGTTTCTGTCTGGGATGCAGTGGAATCCTTCACAATGTGTGGTGCACTCATAAGACATTTATCTCTACACTGACGTTCTAAATGCAAAGAAAATGGCATGACATGCTTGCGTGGAGCGACAAAGTAACTTCTTGTCAGGGTCCAGGTCCAAGCAAAGTAATTTGATTTAAATCATTTTATTTTGCATTAAAAAGTGCCAAACATTTTTAACATTTTGGCAAAAAACACATGACTACATTAAAAGCCTTGTCTTATAAAGATGTACGACTGACGATGTATATTTGTTTCTGAAAATATCATGCAAAACATAATTTTTCCATGTTTTTTTCCATAATGTGTAAAGCACAAAGAACATGTAACGGGGTGGTTGTTGATAATCAGCTTTCAGTAGGTTCTTATTATTTTAAGCTCCTACATCAAGTATTACTTAAACAAACACTACAAGTAAACAGTACTATTCGGTAATCATTGCAGAATTATAAGTGCTGCAAATAGCTTGGGTAATTGTATAATAACCCAGTAACAATGTATGGTTGAATAACTGTGATTCCTCTTTGTTTGAAGACAGCACTATACATATATTAAGATGTTTAACTTCACACAGAGCGTTCATTTCCTGTGATTTAACCCATTTATCTATATATACATAGGAAGAGATTGTGGAGATCTATTCAAAGCAGTTCTGTCCACACCGTTTTGAAAAATGATATAGCTATATATTAGACTTTTGCACAGGAAGCAAAATTGATTCAGACAAAAAGAGTAACCTAATTTGGGCAGACTGACTTTCAAAGTATGAAGGGCATCTGCCCAAATGGCTGATGGTCCAGTGCATATAGTGCTTCTGCTCTGCTTGTGTGCATGGGACTGGGAGTTGGACATATGGGTGTCACTACTGCTACTGTTGCTGGAAATTTCCATTTCAAACTCCTGCATCTCTCCTTTGCTTAGCGTACCCCTATCGCGCTGCATCTCATGCACTTTACACCCTATCAAAATGTTAGAATTATTGTTAAGAGCCAACTTGCCCTTAGCCCTTGGATCACAGAATGTGGTCAGTATGTACTCTAGGGATTCTGTGATGGTTTGCAAATGACCTGTTAGCTCATCTATCACCTTCTGACTGGCGTCTCAACCTTCACATGTAACCCAGATAAACCTCCTTTTGTTCCAGGGAGTCATGCATTTTTTTGTATAACGTAGATAAATAGGGGACGACCTGACAATGTTCCCCATTGCCAGCAAAAAATGTGACAGTGGGGCATTGCCCGTAAATCGTGACTGTCACATGAAATACGTAAAACATAACAATATTTTAAATTACTAATGAAGGACACTTGTTTTATGGGATGTGTATATATATATATATATCTTATAGAGATGTGATTAGGTAAAGGGGCTTTACCAGAGTTGTACACAACAAGCAAAATCAATTTGGATAACATTTTCATTTTGTTTTTGCCATCTATTTTTGGGCGATGAATTGTGCTTACCAGCCATTCAGCTAGGACAAAATGAGGGGGGGGATTATAATTGATCCCCCGGAGTAAGCACAGTGAAAGAGGAGCAGCAGTAATAGTAGCACTGAGTCTGGGCAGGCAGGCAGGCAGGCACTGGCAGATGCAGCTCCTGGGAGCAAGAGTGAATTTCCCTAATGTACAGCACTGCTGTGGGAATGTCACGGTAATTATACAAAAAGACATACAATTATAATCTATAGAGTAATTTAATATATTCATACTAAAAAGCAAAAATGGGCTCAAAGATATTAGGAGAGGAAAGGAGGACACAGGGATTTGGGTTTCAAAGACTATCTTAGTGCTGTACATGTCCCTTTAATGGAAAATTTGGGAGCATTCAAGTTAATTCTACTAAGATGTAAAAGATCATCAGAGAAACTTTGCACTTGACTCTTAACTTTATCAAGTTTATTTTCATCTCTTTACAAAATAAGGAATGCTGAGCCAATTAAAACAAAGGATATAAACCCTGCTGTTTTATAATACTTTGTTGTTTACGGCGTGTTGCTTACAGAAGCGGGAAAAATTTTATTAAAAAAATCAGTTTGTAAGGCTGAAGCTCAAAGTTTCTAAATAAAGTGTAAAATATATTAAGTACTTAAAAAAAAAGTAGCTGAAACTCAGACACTCTTTTGTAAGCTTATTGTTGTAATGCGTTCAGCTTTTTTTCATGTTTGCACTAAAGGGACTTGATGCCTTGCAGGAGGAAAACTCTCACAGCCATTTCATTTCAGTAGAACAAACAAAGAACGACTCTACATTTGCCTGCGTTGTTTTTAATGTTTCTCCAGTGGCTTTGTTGGACCTTTATTGTATTATATGTAGGTAGAAATACATCACACTCTGCTTGCGTGGCGTGCACTTGTCTCTGGTATGACGTTAAGCTCTGATCTGAACAATAGAAAGTAATTATAAGAACCTGGAGAAACCAAAATGTGCTTCTACCACTACTTGATTTTCTCTTAACTAACTGAGATTTATTTTTTATTAAAGTTAAATATGTCAAATACTTAACTTTAATTTTACAGCACTTGCATTTACAGAACTATTCAACTATTTTGCCCATACATTATATGAATGAAGCCCACGGGGGCCAGAATGGACTAGAGTGGGCCCTGACAGAGTGCTGAGCAGGGCTAGGCTAAGGCAGGAATTGTGGATTTTAGGGAAGGAGTTTTGGTAGGAGGATATTTAAGTTTGGTGATCACAGGGGTAAGGATCCATTTTCTTTAACCTTACTTGGTCATAAGCGGTGGGAGGTTCCGTGCAAGGAGTGGTGCTCGGAACCTCAGGTCCGGGTTGGGGCATGCTGGTATGTCCCCTCCCAAAATTGGTGTGTGGTATGGTACCTGGATAACTTGGCAAGCTAGGTTGGTTTTGGTGAAGTCATTGTCTCTGTTAACGCATCTATGTTTATTATTTCAGGTTTTACAGGACAATGAATGTTAAATAAAACGGCTGTGGCCTTTTCAAACCCATCTTGTGTGTTGTTGTTTAATTGAGCAACTGAGCTGAGCCTGGCCCGTGAGTCAAAGCTACATCTATCATATACTGTAGGCACAATAGGTCTTGGACGGCAGTTCTCTTGCTGCAAAACCACTACTCAATTGTTGGTCACATGGGAGATTTCTGCACAGCCGTCATCGGATGCGATAAAAGATGCTGTAGGCCTTTAAGACATATAGTTTGCATGATCATTCTAACCCTTTTGCAAGTGACAGAGGAGAATAGAGAAGTAGGAAATAGGAAAGCTCTGCTGAGCTACACTGAACCACCAGGGATTTTCTAAACAATAAAACAAAATACAGCCAGTTTTTAGAAATATATTTTTATACCAAATCTGAATTGTGTCTAGATGACAGATGATCAGTGAAATCATCAGTTATTGGAGTATGCTACACTGCATAAACATACTCATTCACAATCCCAAAATCATCCTATAAAAGTGGACCTTAATCCCAAATGCACATAATGTATTATTTACAAATATACCTAAAGTCGAGATGTCTCAAAATGTAAAAAAATATTAGTAAGGGTCGTTACAAACTTTTGCGTGGATAATAATTCATGGCTCTCTTTTGGCAATTCATTTCAATGTGTGTCATATCTGTTTCCAGTCCGATTTGAACAATGCATGAAATAATATGAAGTGACAGAAGATAAATATTAAAGTGCATTATGTTTAATATGAGAATTGTAATCTTTCCAGGTATCTATCAGTCCATCCAAAATATTATACATTCACTAGATAGAAATCAAGCAAACGGGAATGCAGCCACTTGTGTTTGGCAGAAGCTACACATTATCAGTAACAGTATTTTTACATGAAAATGTCTCAATTTTTCTACTTAACTGTTTTATAGATTATATTAAAAATACGGTAATATTAAACAGTTTACACTGCTCATAGGGTGACCATATGTCCCGGTTCACCGTGCATTTTGAGGAACTGCTGGATCATCAACTAAGTACCTAGTTTGTTTTAGAAACAGGTCAGGTGATGGAAATTTGCCACAGGTGAAAGTTGTTTTAATGATGCTCCCCCCTCAAAGGTGATTCGATCACCCTGATCTCTAATTAAAACTTGATGCTGCCCCCCTAACCTCTATATAACGTTGATGCTGCTCCTCAAAGGAAATGTCCACCTAACCTCTAAATTAAGTTAGTTAGTCCCCTAACCTCAGAATTCAATTTATGCTGTACCCCTAACCTCAAAATAAAGCTTATGCTGTACCCCTAACCTCAAAATAAAGCTTATGCTGTACCCCTAAGATCAAAATAGATTTTTATGCTGTCTCCTTACCTCAACATACATTTGTAGGATTTTTGTGCCCCTAACCTCAAACTGAAGAACAGCTCTGGTCCTTGCCATTGCTCATAAGATTGACTTTGAAACATTGCTAATGCTAAAGCAAGAAAAGTCAAGTTTTTTAGCGCTGATAACCTTTGTGAAATTAGGCTTGTGAACAGCTCAGATATCAAAGATTGGAACTTGCATTATTAATTGTATTTAGCTTTGTACTGTTATACATTGTTTTGCATTATAATTTTATTATAATTTGCTCTTTTGCACTTTGACTTATTGACCCATATTAATTTCATTTTTCTTGTACTGTAGTTATTTAAAGATGTTGCCAGTTGATATACTGTATGTGCAATGCTGCTATGTTATGTTTTGAATATAAAAAAAATGTTTACAATTAAAATCTACTGTTTTACCTTATTGAATTGTTGATCCAAAAGCTTAATGGGGGAGGGGGGCTGTAAAATATTTAAACTTATATAGTAAAATGTTGCATACAATATTGGTTACTGCAGGGCTGGCAAAAGATTTTTGTCACCGTAGGCAAAAATTGCCCCCCTTGGCTCCCCCCTTCTCTTTCTCTTTATATCTCTCCTTTTTTTATTCCTTCTCATTATCTCTCCTTCTCTTTATCTCCTCTCTATCTTTCCTCTTTTCATCTCCTTATATTTATCTTAATTTCTCCTCCTCTTTCTTTTTTACCTCACCCTTTTTCACTAGCTCTCACCTTTCGGGTTAACTCTCCTCTTTCCCTACCTCCCCCTCTTTCTCTTTATCTTTCCCCCTTTTCTTTGATCCCCTTTTTCTCATTAGCTCTCCTTTTTTCTTTATCTATCCTCCTATCTCTCTTTATCTCTCCCCTTTCTCATGAACTGCTTCAACCCCTTGTCCACTTTATCTCTTCTCTTTATCATTTCACTTTATATCTCCTCTTTTTCCACATCTCTCCCCTTATTCATCGTCTCTCCCCTTTCTTGTTTTCTCTGCAACTTTTCCTCATCTCTGATTCTCACACTCGTCCTTTCTTCCTATCTCTCTTCTCATTATCTCCCCTTTTCTACACATATTCTTTCTTTCTAATCATTATCTCTTCCCTATATCTTTTTCGTTACCTGTCAAATTTCTTGCCATCTCTCTTCGTTCTCCCCATCATTTACCCTCATGAGGTCCTGTTGTGGGATGTATATGTGTGTGTATATGTAGATCATGTAGTCCGAACCAGACTAGAAGATGAACTGTTTATATTTAAGGATATTGGAATTCTGAATTCTGAACAGTAAAAACATATTTTAGAATTCATTGAATCCAAAATAAAAACAAAACCCCTTTGTCATATGTTAATATGTTTCTCTTTACAAATGCAGATTAATGTTTTATAGATTTGACGTTAAAATTAAGGTTGCTTGGGTGTAAATGCAAACTTGTAGTCAGAGATGCTGGACTAGATCTTACATTTTCATACACTATTGTATTGTCAAGATCAGCTTTCTTTTTTATTTCTGTGCCATAAATGCAAAAGTTTTGTGGAAGCAACTAGTCTCAAATTATATTATAGCAATTTGGAATGGTTTAACAACTTGGCAACCATAGCACAGCATAATCTTTAGTGTTCAATAAAGATAATCTACAATAGATCATATTTTTTTTAAACTGCTTTATGAGTACATGAAATTGTGTTTCATATAGGAAGCAATACACATTTTTAAAAATATTATTACAAATTAGTTATCAGTACAATTAACTTGACAACAAATAAGAATTATTTTGCCTATGCAGTTTAGTTATATGACCTTTTTTTCCAAAATAATTGCTGCAATATTTTAGTTAGATTCTGTCTCCCTACAGAGAGAAATTTGTTGTTTTTTTTTCTTCATGTTTTGCCATGTTACCAGCGTCAAAGCCATTCTTATCATTATTATCCAAAGCATTGTACAATAGGAAAAGCAAACCAAAATTTAAATGGCTTGGGGACTTTTTAGGCCATATGGGAAGAGAGCTGTCTGGTAAATTCAGGTGGATTCACAGGAAGATGAGAAGTGCCGCAGAAAGCAGTAAGTGTTGTTTTCAAGTTGTGTTTGTTGAGAAAAGTAGATTACAAAACAGATCAGGACACATAAATGAATTGTGTTTTTATGTTAACACGCCAATTGGCAAATAATTCTGTAAAGCAAATATTTGTGCAAAAAGAAGTTTGGTATTAAGTTCTGGTTATTTGGTTGATAAGCGTATGGTAGCTATAGTCATGAAGAAACAATGGCAGGTGGAGTTAATTTAATTTAAACTTGGCATTAATTCCCACAGCTGGGACACGAAACTCAGTCTTTTCCTGTATTATTCAGGTTTCTAAATATTAACACAAATTCAGTGGACTACTCACAAGGTATACTTGGCTGCAAAAGTTTACAGATGGTGCATTTTAAAAATTGTATTCAAGCAGCAGCATCTGGGTTTGCGGTTGACTCGTTTTGGGGGTTTTTCAGCTTTTTTTGGTCAATTAACAAAGTAGTATTGTGGTTTGCTGTGAAAGTAACATATGTGGCTGTCTTGGGATTATAAAGCAACTGGACAGCATTCCCCATCTGGAAACATTGTCTTTCATTTATCGCAACCGTTTATCTTGATGTCTCTTTTACAGTTGAATGATAACAGTGAAAAAGATTAAATCATGTGTACATCTGCTGTTAAAGGTTTACTGGGAATGTGCATGTTAATAATTATTGGGGTAAAGTAGCTTAGTGTGCAATATGGTACATTTTGTTTTGTTTATAGAATACTCCACTTTTCCACTCCACTGTTCTAGAGCTAAGGTTTCTTTAAGTTCTGAAGTGTAAGGCAGCGCATGACCTAGTCAGTTCTTCTTGAAGATAGCGGAATTGGGGCTTTAAATACTTTCCCAGAAATGGTACTTAAGAAATACTTTCTTAGGGTGCGTCTCGAATCAGTTACCGGATGTGCATTGGTCTTTGCTTTGTTGTGTATAGTTGACAAGATTATACATTGGAATCTAGATCCCCCGATATCCCCTTTTCTATTTACTTTTTATGTTTACTAAGTATGAGTGCATTACATTGTTCTATGCCTGTAAAAGTCATAATTTGTATATATACAAAGCAAAGTGCATAGAAAACAAATATATGTGGCTTTATTGTATAATGTTGATAAATAGAGCACAAGAAATCTACTGATACTGTGTATATCAAAATTATTGACAAGACTAGATAAAGTAATGAGGCAGCACTAAGCCTTTTTGTCTCCAAATATCTTCTAGCACATTATAAATAGCCCATATATGAATATGATAGCAAATTTGGTGAACAAGGGCCAGAGCAATGGACATGGGAGGCAAACCTTTTTCCATTTTTGTCTGCATAGGTGAACTGCTTTTTAATTATTTGGTATAAAGTTATGTCCAGTGTTTAATCCAGCCAACTAACATTAAACACTTTACTGAAATATGTATCAACAGATATCAAAGTCAAATAAACAGCTAACACAAAAGCCATATCCCTAAACATGCCTCAAACAATTCTTGTTTAGAGACTCTCGTATAGAGGTTCATACAAGACGATTGTAACAGAAATACATTTATAGATGTTTAAGTTTATACTTTTTTTTCACTTATTTGCCCCGGTTGTTGCCTTTTAATGACCTGGCAGTTCCCAGGGTATCATATGAAAAAAAGAATCTGTTTGAGAAATTAAGTAAAACTGTGGAAAAACACTTTGCATCCCCTTTAACTCTGCCAAAGCTACATACTCTGAAATACGAGCAAGGAGTGCTCCTGGTGATAAGATTGTATATGAAATAACAACAGTGCCTACTTTGTTTAGCATCATCACAGCAAATAGATGTTCTAAATTGTTTTAATGTGTAATCTTACTTATAAACACAATTAAAGTTTTATGTCTTTAAAAAGGAAAGCATTTTACTTAGACAGCATGATGCAAGTTGGTAATCGGTACATATATATGTTACACCTTTAACTAACAGAATAAAGTAATTCAATATAATTTTATATATGAAAAAGCAAACTCACTAAAATACATTACAAAGCAATCTGCAACAGAAGTAGTAGCAAAATTGGATGTCATGCTTTGCACTATAAATAAAATCATCAAACCTCAACAATGTGTTTCGGGTTCTGTAGACTCAGCATTTACTGCAATCTGTTCTTTCGCGTATACCATTATCAGTAACTGTTTTCAAAAACATGATTTACTCTGTCAAAATGTGATCAGCTTATCCCTAGTTATTACCACCTGGGAAGGGTTATCATTGACGGATGCATTTCAGTTTACTGTTTTTATATAGATAATTCCACTTCAGATTACATAGTAAACATCTGAAAATGTGCTTGGCCAATGTGCTCTCCGGGCAATTGTTTCATTAACTCTAAACATTCATGCGAAATTAAAAACTATAAAATATAAAATATGGTGTCAAGATATCATAAAGGGTGCTATTGTTTCCTATTGTCCAAACATCCCCACGTGTTCCATCATAACTTCTTTCCTTGCTGGCATTCAGTGACATAGCTGACCCCTGTATGTTGGGGCTAGATTTAAAGAAACTGCTGTAAATGTTAAGCAAAAGCAAAGAAGGTAGAAAAAATAGTGTGTTTAAGTGATTAAAAATATTTATGGGCACCACCTAAAGATACTTACCCATGACCCCTCTTGATTAAAAAAGCATTGGAGATGTACTGTAAAGCTATAAAATAAGTGCCAGTGAACCAGGAGTAATACACAGAGTTTTGTTTGGAATACAAGTACCATTTATAAGGGTAACTAGACAAATGAGGATTTTTTGTTCTTGTTGTTACCAAGTACATTTTCTTACAAGTATTAATGTCCAAAAATATATATTTCTGAACACCAGCGAATAATATCTATCATTTTGTTCCAGTAAACGTTCTTTACCTTTAGACTTGGAAGCTGATATTGTTATGAGTCATATGAAATGTTGAGTGACTTGCTCACCACCTTAGCATGATTCTTTATGGCAATGCTAAGTCAGTTCCTCCATAGACTGTTAAAAGTCAGTGTCTTCCTGGGTGATTAAGACTGAACCATTCTGTTGTTTATCACTAAGTGGTATGATATGGATTTCAATTGTTTACCTAGTAGACTAGCAGAGCTAGAATGCATATAAATGGCTAACATGCAGCTGCTTGACAACAATATCTTATGCAAAGACCAGAGCTTTGTATAAAAAAAAAATGAAAACCCAATATTTGTGAAAACGTATTTTTAATCTGATGCTAGCAAGTGCTGGGTCTTGAGAAGCCAGTTACTAGGCTGTGCAGTTCCATCTTACAGCTCTCCTGATAACACTATGATAATATGGTCACTAACATTATTGATTTTATTTTATTAAGTAATGTTTTTGGTCTTTTGAACACTAGTTGGATAAGATTTTTTTTGAAGATATTTCTGCATGTTTTGTAGCGTTTCTGTTTTAGTACATCCACTGTTGAAGGTAACTTAGATAGTCCTGGACAACTAAAACACAAAGTAAATCATTTTTATTACTACAAAATAATTTAGTGGGTTTTTTTGTCATACTAACATACAGTTAATCAAAAATTTTATGTATGTGGTTGCCAAGGCTGTAGTTACAGAACAGTCCAAAATATAATTCCTTTCCTCCCTGGATGATCAATGATAATCTCAATATAGAGAATTCATTCATAATAATTCTTGTGTTGAAAAATCTTGTTACAGAAGCAAAACATATATAAATTGAGAGTAATACCAGAAAATCATATTGTATTGGAAATTAAAATATATATATATATATATAGTTTTTTGTTATGGATATTGGTTTTCCAACTTGGGGATATTAGATTGACTTCAATGCTACAAAGTGAATTAAAAATTGAATAACTTGGAACTTAGAAACAACTTTTTCCCCAAAACCCTAACTGCAGTGTTTTAGCCAACAATAACAATTAGATATTCCAACTATCCAATAGATAAGTATTTTTGTTATTGTACTTTTTTTTAATCTAGCACACAATGGTAAAAACTAAGGCTTAGTACTGATAATTCAGTAAAAAAAAAATATAAATTGAAATGTGCAGAATTAGACAAATGTGCCCTGTACTTATAACTGTACACTAAAGTGTCAGATAAAGCAATAATTGTATAATCCTTAATTCTTATTCTGCCTGATTTATTTCATTATCTAAAAACACACAGGCACTGCCAGTTGTCTAATGGCAAGTTTATTATTACTGTATGTTGCGTTAAATGAATATAAAACTTTTTCCCTTTTCAACATTTACTGTTTTTTACTTCCCATTACATTTTAAAGTTTTTTAACGTCTTATGAGATATGTCATTCTGTGATTAGAAAAATGTATAACTTTATTTTTTGAAATCTATAATTAAAAACAATGGATAAACTATGGAAACAAAACAATTCAATTCAATTTTGTTTCTAAAAGCATGTAATCAACATCGGAGACAATGCCACCAAAAAAGTATTTAAATTATACATAATGCAGCACAATGATTTTCATAAATCATGCTCAGTAGATTATAGTGTATGTATTTCACAGGTAGGGTCCCAAAGTCTGTACTAGCTTTCTGAGAAATGTATCTTCTAGTGACTGTCAATTAAACTGAATGGAAAATCTAAACCAAAATGTACCATTTTAGTTTTGGCAGGCTTAAGTTCTCTTATTTACCGATCTATCATGCACAAAATATTCTACTGCATACTGATAACACATTTACACAGGGCTAGCCCGAGGGTTGCAAGTTGTACAGCCACTACATTTCTTGTTTCTTTTTTTTGCATTTTAGTGCATAGATTTCTGATTTATAGCTTCTGCCATTGATGAGTTGAAATATTTGTTTTAATTGCAATTCAACTCTATTATTTCTGAGTGGCAACTGTTTCACTCGCAAGTGTGTAAGTTGCTCTAAGCATCCACTATTGCCAACTTTTCCATGTGACTGCAAAAGGAGCTTCTTACTGTATGAAACTTTTTTATCAAAAATTTTTGCAGTAGCAAATGTTTTAATTCCGAAATCAAAGGACGGTGTACATGTATATGTGTGTGTAAGGGCAGTGTATATGTATGTGTGTGTGTAAGGGTAGTTTACAAGTATATGTGTGTGTATAAGGGCAGTGTACATGTATGTGTCTGTGTGTGTAAGGGCAGTGTCCATGTATATGTGTGTGTAAGGGTAGTGTATGTGTATTTGCGTGTGTAAAGGCGGTGTGTGTTTATATTTGTGTAAAGGCAGTGTAAGTGTATGTGTGTGTTATGAGCAGGTGTGTGTAGGCTAACATTAGCCTTTTTTAATTAAAAAAAATATCTGCTGCTGTGGACTACTCTTCCAATGATGCTCAGCCAGCATTATGGTCGACACCTGGATGGCCTAGAATCATAGGAATTTTAGTAGTATCATGGAAGTCTGGCTGAGTCTTATGGGAATTCAATGTGTTGGTTATTTTTAATATGCATGACTGTGCTGACAAAAACTAAGTGTGTTTAAAGTGGCGATGCGAGTGTGACATTTTAAAGTGCAATTGCTTGTATTGGTGAGTTCCACAAGATTTAAAGAAAAGTGTCCCTCTTTCACATTTTGAAATGTTGGGAGGTATGTTACTGGCATGTTAGCAAGTAGAAAACATACTCTGTCATCATTGATCTTACTTCAGAAATTGAGTCTGCCTGTTTCTACAAATATCCCTGCTGCCCTAAGGCGACTACATGCAATGAGTGAACTCTCATCTGGGTGGCCACATCACCCAGCACAACAAATAATATGCCTCTACATAAATTATACTGTAGCAAGTAAGCAGCAAGTGGGGGATCATTCCTACCCTGGGGCAAATGCCCCCTTTGCCCCATTTTAATCTCCCTGGGTACAATATGCATCCATGTAAACCTCCCACAATGTCCTGTTCTCTGCCATTTGTGAAACTCATTTTATCTCATTATATTAGACAGAAAGTGTTAGTGCAAAACATTTATTGCAAATACCTTAAAAATGGCATAATAGTGTTTTAACAAAATATACAAGCAATCTAGTATCCACTATTGATTAATCCGCATGTTGTACAGGACAAAGAGATCTGTTGACTTTCATGTATTCAGTCCATCATTTGTGAAAACGTAATGCACCAAATAGCCTGATTATTTGCATGCTACTATACCATACATTGGTTTGTAGTTGTACATAAATATATAAATAAAATAAAACCATTAAACTCTTGCTATCTTACTGCCAATTACCTTAAGCACGCAGAGCTCCAGAAAAGTATTACTTAATTAGAGAAGTTTGTGTAATGCCTCTGGGAGTCAGGTAATTCTAAATGCAGCAGCAAACTTTAGTTTTTTTGTCTTTTTTCTGTCAACTGTAAAGCCTCTAGTCAATAGCAGTACATATAAGGGCAGAAACAATGTTATGCAATTCGAATATGTCTTTGATTATTGTCATCGGGTTCCCCGAGCAAAAGACACAAAGACAAACATTATATAAAATGCTGTGGGATAAATTATATAAAGGTGATATTTCATTTTTATCCTGTGCATAGCTCAATTTTAAAGTGGATAGCATAGGTTGTTAGTGCAGATAAAGTCAACTAAGCCTGAGGCAATGTGCATTCATTTATTTCTTGTCTCTTAAAAAAGCACGTAGCAGAATCCTAAAGGCCATCTGAACCCCAGAGAGTCAATAGGCTTAATGGTAGGTACAAACGAGTAGGAAAGCTTTTGATTTTAAATTAACATACCCTTTTATCATTGAAATTAATATATATTTGAAGTACACAAATCAGAACATTTTAAAGTTTTTGGAATATTTGTGTTAAATCTACAAAACTTTTGCTTATTAACCCCTTAATGACCAATGACATGCCAGGCATGTCACACAATATGGTCAGTTAATGATGTGATGGTCAGACCAGTGATGTGGCTGGCACATCATTAAAGGTCTCTTTTTTTGCTCAAACAGTGTTACTGTAATGCCTCAATGTTAAGGAATCCAGCAACATCGAAAACTGCTACCCTGGGTGATCCTTCCCAGATGGTTCATGTGCGCCATATACAATGGCCTTCTCCTACGCTCAAGAGGTGCTTCTAAAATGCCTTAATATTGAGGCATTCAGTGACACTGAAAACCCACCCTAGGATGCACTGTGATCGCTCTGGAGAATGACCATAAGTGCCATAGCGAGAGATATTGCCTCTTACAAGATGGCTGCACACACTAAACAATAAACATGTTTTTATGATGGCCTCTCCAGACCCTCCTGCAAACTCTTAGCTCCCCCATACCCCCATACAGATACCGAATTCACCCATGTAAGTCAAAGAAGCCCAGCTTACAAAATGTGATTAGTAAAATAAATAGGAAAGAAAAAAAATAAAATTAATAAAAATCCGATAACAAGTAAAAATAATTCTCCAATAATGCCACCATCAGAGGAACCATCTAGTACCAAAAAAAATGTAAAGATGTTTAAAAAAACGAGTCCTAAAATTAGATGTCCCAAATAGGACATGACCACAGACTGACCAGGTGTCAAAACTCCAAGTGGAAAAATGTGCACCTTCCAAATGTGGCATTTTAGCTTCAAAACAACCCAACAAACCTATGCATGGGTGATATCACTTTACTTGCTAACATTAACATAGATGTTGCTGAACACATATTATTATTATTATCTTTTATTTATATAGCGCCAACAGTTTACACAGTGCTTAATACAATACATAAATTCAAGGGGTCTGACAAGACGAGAATTGACAGACTAAGACAAACCGATACATTTGGTGGAGAGAGCCCGGCTCGCAAGCTTACAATCTTGAGGGAATGGGGTGACAAACATAAGGCACAGAGAAAGGATGAGAGGTAGTGTGTTGATTGTATCAATGATAAGAAACTTCAAGCAGCTAAGATGGTATGCTTCTCTGAAGAAGTGGGTTTTGAGATATTTTTTTAATGTTGGGAAGGAGGGTGAATGCTGAAGGTTCCTTGGGAGTAGATTCCAGAGATATGGGGCAGCTCGAGTGAAGTCTTGTATATGGGAAAAGGAAGAAGCGATAAGTGAGGAGGAGAGCCTTAGCCCATGGGAAGAACGTAGGGATCAAGTAGGAGAGTATTTGCTTATGAGGGCAGAAATGTACGGAGGAGCAGTATTATGGATGGCCTTATATGTCAGTACCAGGATTTTAAATTTAATTCTAAAGGTAATTGGGAGCCAGTGGAGGGTTTCACAGAGTGGGGAAGCAGAAGAGGAGCGATGTGCAAGGAAGATAAGCCTAGCAGCAGAATTTAGGACAGACTGTAGACGAGAGAGTCGAGACAGTGGAATGCCAACCAGAAGAGTGTTGCAGTAGTCAAGACGAGAAATGATAAGTGAATGAGGTGTTGTTTGGCAGTGACTTATATCAGGGGCTGTAAATTTGTGTGAAAAAACCCACAATAAATTACTAAAACAAACTTTTTTGCAAAGGTTGGTGGTAAAAGTAGTGCATGGAAAATGTTAAAATACCAACATTTGAAATACCCTGAGGTGTCTAATTTTCAAAAATATATGGTTAGCTGGGGTAAAGTAAAATGGCCGGCTGAAGTGGCCTCTTAGCCCCTAAAAAACCCAAGACATTTGTGCTACCACTGTACTGAAATGTTGCTGAACACATATTGGGGTGTTACTTGTCAGTGACATATACCAGGAACTGTAAATACCTGAAATACAATGTGTCAAAATATCCCCCCACAAATCTTGACAATGGATGATGGTACAATTAGTTTATTGAAAGAGTTAAAATACAAGCATTTGAAATACACTGGGGTTTCTAGTTTTCACAAATATATGGATTTCATAGGGGTAAATTGAATTGGTCGACTTCAATAGGACATGGGGGCAGGATTACAAGATTTTAAAAAATGCTTTGAAAGAACAAAACATTACTTGTAATTATTGCCCTATAACATGCAAAGAAAAGCATAGAAATAATTGGGTATTTCTAAACTCAGGAAAAATATCAGAATCTATTTAGTAGCTTTTTTCATTAGCTTTTGTAGATGAGTATTTTTCAAATGAATATCTGAAACGGTGGGCTTTATATTTTATTATTTTTATAGTAAGTTAGATGATATGCAAAATATTGCTATCTAAAGATAGTCCTTTTTGTCCTGAAAAAAAAAATATAACTTGTGTGGGTACAGTAAAGGTAAGAGAAGAAAATTACAGCTCAACACGAGCACTGCAAAAATGTTAAAACAGCCTTGGTCACAAAGACAAAAAAAGACAAAAATGGGTTCATGTAATTATTATAAATACCATTGTTAATTAAGTCTAACCAGTTGAATATTTTTAAAGAGCTCAGAGCTACTTAGGTTTCAATGAATAGTTTCGCTTTTCACAAAATGTTTAAGCAAAGTAATGTTTAATAAACTGATCTATATAAGCCTATTTTGTCTATGACTAATCCTAACTAGTCTAGTATTCAAAGTTCTGAGTAGCAACAGAGGTTTGAAATTTCAGAATGTTGCAGCTAAAATTAATTGATAGTAATTTAATGTGAAGATATAGGGCCAGTAACTGGGTGTTAACTAAAACATTGCAATACTATCCATCTGAGTAGAGGCTGAGGAGTTTACATTTTGAGTTGTGCTGTGTTGCTTTGCTCACCATTCAGATTCTACGGCATTTTAGCTGGTATTCAGACTGATTTTTGAGAATATGTTCTGGGTAAACTTGACTCCTTATGAGGCATTTTCAATTTTAATTCCAACTTAAGTTTTGTCATCAGTAAAGTTTACTTAAGTGAGGAGGGTTGGCTGAGTCTCCTTTCAGTGAACAGACCTTTGTGCTGGAAACAAAAAATAAACACGTAGAAGAAGTTGAAATGAAATAATGAGAATCTCCTTCTCTTAGTGCTGTTAAATTGGCGGCAATGAATAAAGATTTTCTTATTGCACACATTTGTTTTTTTGTTTCTTTCATCCAATGTTGCATGTGTTAATTGGATGAAATGGTAAAATTTGGTATGAAAACAAATGTGCAAGTCTAGTAGATATGTGGAACAGTGTAAAATTAAACATGATAAGCATAAAGTTATCCTGAAAAGAAGACCAAGTACTATCAAATCCTATGTTTTTATTATAATGGCTGCTATAGTGATCTTACCAGTTTGACCATTTTACCTTTGCTGTTGATGTAATTCAAAGATGTTTGGTTATATTCATTAAAGAATACGTTGGCTGTAACATATGGGTTTAAGTAAACATTATGAAGAACTAAATCAATAAAAAAGTGTCAAACAGGCCCAGCATAAAAAGATGAGAATTGTAATAAATCCAACTAGGCAAACTATGCGCTTCCAAATGATAGCACCAGGCTATGAAGATAATATATGAGATACAAAAGTAGATTATACATTGATGATTTGATGCCTAGTTCAGTAATTGTAGATTATTTTTGTTTTTCTTATTACTAGCAAAATTTACTGCAACATTTTTTATATGAAATAAAATAGTGATTAATTAGTAAAAAAAAATACTGCCTTTATACATGAGATCCATGTAGGTTTGATTCTCAAAACAACTATATTATTTAATGTATATTTCTTATTAAGTTACTATAGGGTTAAAGGCAGTATTTTACATTTTGCTCTAAAAGAGAATGTATAGGGCATCACTAAGTTAAGCAGTACCGTACTCCCAACAGCTATCAAATAAATAATTTAGCATTTTATATGGCCCAAATTCTGTGAGTATGTCTTTTGAACGTTTAAATTAAATACTTTTAATCTCATATAACGTTGCAGTCATGTAATATAGAAAATATTTATTTAATAGGTTTTATCTATTCCTCAAGCAAGTTTCACATCAATGCCCATTAATTACCTGCTACATCTAATATATAAAGTAGGTTATTTTCTGTCAAACATATTTACTTTCAGATAAAACAAATAGGACTTTGGCATAATAGCACTGTACTTTCATTATTAAACAAGAAATATCTCCTATCAAAATACGGAAATGTCTTGGCAAACTAATTCATAACTACACTTTCATTATCAAGTCCACTTCTATCAAAATATTTTCAAAACCACAAGGAAATTGAGTGTGGCAGCTTCATTGCTAAATTTACTAGAAGGAATGCAGGTATTATTTCGCGAAAAATGAAATGCCAGAAGTCCAATGAATCATCGGCACAAGTTGTCTACAGTAATATTTCTTTTACCCTCAGAATGTTCTAGAGAATCAAACAGTAATGGAAATATTTCGTGATTGGATATTATGTGTTCCCATTTTTTGTGATCTATTTCAGGTCAAGGTTAAACTTTTTTGTCTGAAAAAGACAAATTCATGTGTATATTTTTTTCCTTTATAAAACAGCATTCTTTCCAAGAGTCCCATTTTGGGAGAGACAGTCGTGATTTTCAGGCCCCCTGGCAATGGCAGCTTCCACATGGCCACCTTGTGATGTATTTTATCAGAACACGACAATATAATGTCATATCTCACTGCTGTTCTTCAATACATAGCAAGGTAGCTGGATGGATAAGGTAGGCGGTAACATACCTCATCCAGCCCATTGTGTGACTTGGTTTGTTAATTGGTATGCTTTTAATATATATAAAACACATGCTTTGTTTTTGTACAGGTACTGTAACATCTTTAGAAAATATTGTGCTTAAGTTCAGAGTGTCTATTTTATTCATGTACACTAATATAATCATGTAATTACAGGTCATTTATTCTAAATATTGTACATAACTGGGAGCTTTCCAGGGCAGGCTATACAATATAGTGATGGGATGTTTGGATCAGTAAAGTCAATTGGATAATTTCGAGTCATTCATTGAAATGATCAGATTCATGATCCGAATCTTCGGATCACTCAGCGTGACTCTGTTTCCCTACTGTTTCCCAGTCCCTCCCTGCAGTCACACTCATGATTGGCCCCACCCCTTTCATTAGAGTCAATGAACCCTCCTGCCTGCCTACTCTACTGATGTCACTGAGGGCAGAGAATCGTTCAGAGATTCGAATCTTACAGAGATTCCATAGTTTTATGAATAAATTCCCCTTAGTTTGCCCCCCTTTACCTCTAACTGCACCTTAAATTAAATTTATTAAATTAGTTAACTCTCAGCCCTCAGGATTAAATGAATCCCTATTAACCATAACTGCCCCTAAATTAACCCTAAAGACCCAATTAACCATAACTGCCCCTAAATTAACTCTAAACACCCCATTAACCATAACTGCCCCTAAATTAACCCTAAACATCCCATTAACCATAACTGCCCCTAAATTAACCCTTAATGCCTCATTAACCATACCATTTTATCAGGTAATTTATCTGCAGTACATGCAATTAATTTAGGGGCTGTTATGGTTAATGGGGTCTTTAGGGTTAATTTTAGGGGCAGTTATGGTTAATGGGGTGTTTAGGGTTAATTTAGGGGCAGTTATGGTTAATGGGGTGTTTACGGTTTATTTAGGGGCAGTTATGGTTAATGGGGTCTTTAGGGTTAATTTAATGCTGAGGACTGAGGGTTAAGTCTCTGTAAGATTTGAATCTCTGTAAGATTCGAATCTTTGAATGATTCGAATCTTTGAATGATTCGAATCTTTGAATGATTCGAATGTTTAAACGACTCTCTGAATCTTTGAGTCATTGTTCCTCTGGGAATTAATGAGCTGTAACCTGATCCCAGAGTCTGTGTCTGAGTGCTCTGCAGATGACTCACTCTAGGAGCAGGTTACAACTGCATGATTCACAGACTGAACTGTTACAAATGATTTGTTCAGTCTACTGAATCGATTCATCCGGATCACTGAAAAGATCTGAAAATCAAATCAAAAGAACTATTTGTTCATGATCCGGACATCACTAATACAAAATGCTCCTTTCTGTGGATGAGTGGTTTTGTGGGTCAGGGACAGGTCTAGCTGCGAGCAGTGCTGGCCCCAGACATATATATATATATATATATATATATATATATATATATATATAATGGTTATACAGTATATGTGTATGTGTGCATGAGTGTATTGTATGTAAGGTTCATATGTGCAAGGTGTGTGTAGTAGGTGGGGAACGTCCATCACACGTCTTATGATTTCTGTGGCTTATTGGTTGTTGGCAACTGCAGTTCAAAACTCCAAACATCTAAAATGTCCCAAGAGGGGCACTGTTTCAGGTGGTGTTGTCAGACTTTGCAACATACCATTAGTGGGTTAAGGCATTTTGAAGAATGCGTTTCATTTACACAACTTAACCCATTTCCTGCTGTTTCTATACACATTATTGTGACTTTTAGAGCTGTGGAGCACTGTTGCACACTCATACCCAGCATTCTGAGTTCTTAGAAAATGAGGTGAGGGGAAAACTACGGGAGAATTGGCGTTCTGAAGAGGAAATATTGCTCCTGAAGAGGTATGGAAGTTAGTGCACAAATATTTGACATTTGGTACCATCTGCGTGGTACCATATCATTTGAGAACATTGCTACCACTTTATGGTACTACACAGGGATTGCAGAAACTCATTTAGCAATATTAAATTGCAAATCAACTATGGCTGCTAGAAAAAGCTTCCTTGAGTGCCCCCAGTGAAAATAATGTTACCGATTAAAATTAGACTTCTGCATTCCTATTCGGGCGAACATGAAAACGAACACGGAGAATGTACACAAATATTCACCTGAACCATACACAGGAACGGGCAAATATTCGTGGAATACGAAGATTTTTTTCCCCACAAAGACGAACGCGTGCCCAAGTCTAATTAAAATCTCTAATGTTCTTATAGATTTTATCTTTCAACATTTACACTTAAGGTCCGTATATAATGCCAAGAAAAAGTAATGATAAGAATGATTCTTGAAATTGCGTGTGACAACTGAGAGCCACGTTTAGAAGAAATAGATCTCTGTCACAACTGTATCTGTTACCAGGTAACACTAAATAAACCAATTTACTATGTTATGCAACTAAAATGTAAAATTATAATAATAAAAAGTTGGTGTGGAGTTATTTAGAAACCAAGCTTATTTCTCTGTCTTCAGAAATGATATGTTTCTCTGACATTAGTATAGTAAAAATGATACCATTTATTGGCTAACTGAGAGTTTGATTGCGAGCTTTCGAGACCAAGTTGTTAGGTCCCTTCCTCAGGCATTAATGAAGCTAACAAAGACTCGACTAAATACAAAAGCACAATTCACACATTAACAAAGACATTAGATAAACACAGAGGTATTGGGGAATTTGTCCAGCAGTAAATTAGTTGGACTAGCAGAGATCCAATGGACAGATATGGTTCAATCAAAGCATCGTTGGTCAGTTCACTCCCTGGTTAGAGGGGCCATAAAACCATTAGACATATGCCAGATCCATGAAGGTGTCAAATGTTCTCAGGAATAAGTTGTTTGTAGTGAATTCGAATTGTGGGAGGATTAATGGTTGGTGATGTTATAATGGGAGATGAATTCTCTGTCTCTGTTGAGGCCAGTAATTAGGGTATTAAAACGGTATATTAGTTTGATCTCCCATATCTTTCTCTCCCTCTGGGTGCGGAACGATCCCATCAGTACTGACAGCTTCACATCCTGAATGCTGTGTCCAGGCTGACAGAAGTGTTCTCCAACAGGTGTATCTATTTTTTTCTGTTTGATGGTATGTCTGTGGGAATTAAACCGTTTGTGTAATGCTTGGCCTGTTTCCCCCACGTACATCGCTGTCGGGCACTTAGCACACATGATAAGGTACACCACGTTAGATGATTTGCACGTAAAGCAGCCATTGATTTTGTGGTGTAAGTGTGAGCCTGGTATCTGTATTTGATCTGTGGGAAGGATGTGTGCACAGGTCTCACATCTCTTTTGTTGGCAGGGAGAGGTACCATTTGCTGTTCGCCTGTGAAGGGTGCTCCTCACTATACATTGCTTGAGATTGGGAGGCTGTTTGAATGAGAGCAGTGGGGGATGTGGGAATATCGTCCGAAGTCTTTCATCAGTGTGCAAGATTTCTTGTAGTTCCTTTGAGATCTTGCGCAGGGCTTCCATTTGTGGATTATAGGTGACCACTAATGGTACTCGATCTCTTTTTTGTGGCTGCTGGTATCTCAGGAGGTTTTCTCTGGGGATATTGATGGCTTTCTGTATTTGGGAGTCTGTGATTTTTCTACTGTACCCATGGTTTATGAATTCCTCCCTGAGATTCTGGAGGTGTTTATCTCTGTCCATAGGATCCGAACAGATGCGGTTATATCGAATGGCTTGACTGTATATGATTGAGTTTTTGGTATGTCTGGGATGGAAGCTGTTGTGTTTCAGATAGGTTGGTCTATCTGTTGGTTTGCGGTAGAGTGAAGTCTGAATGGACTTGTTCTTAATGTAGATGGTAGTGTCCAGGAACTGGATGTTAGTGCGGGAGTAGCTCAGTTTCAGGTTTATAGTGGGATGAAAGGCATTGTAGCCTTCATGAAATCTGAGGAGTTCCTCTTCGCTACCAGTCCAGATGATTAGTATATCATCGATGTAGCGGAGATATACCAGCGGTTTGTTATGGCAGGTGGAGATGTAGTCCTCCTCCAGTCTGGCCATGAATAAATTGGCATATTGTGGTGCCATTCGTGTGCCCATTGCAGTCCCCATTTTTTGGAGATAAAAGTCCTGTCCAAATGTGAAGTAGTTGTGGTTGAGGATAAAATGTATTAGTCGTGTAATGGGTTCCATTCCTAGGTTCTCCTGTTCTAGGTATTTGCGGCAAGCTGCTATACCGTCACAATGGGGAATGTTGGTGTAGAGGGATTCTACATCCATGGTAGCAAGAATGGTGCCCTCAGGAACTGTGTCGATGTTGGTAAGTTTGTTGAGAAGATCGGTGGTGTCTTGGAGGTAACTGGGCAATCCCTTTACTAAGGGTTTAAGGATGTTTTCAACCCAGCCAGAAATATTTTCTGTGAGGGTTCCGACTCCTGAAATTATGGGTCTTCCGGGGTTTCCCTCTTTGTGTATTTTGGGGAGCATGTAGAATGAGCCCACTTTGGGGTCAGTTGGCACCAAGCCTTCCACCTGTTGTCTGATGTTGGGCGGCAGTGCTTTTATTGTATTCTTGAGTGTTTTGGTATAGGCGTTTGTGGGGTCCTCCTGAAGTTGGATGTAGTGTCTGTCATCAGAGAGTTGTCTGTGTGCTTCTTTTTTGTAATCCTCAGTGTCCATAATAACTACAGCACCTCCCTTATCTGCTGGTTTAATTGTAATTTCTTGATTGTTCTTAAGTGATCGAATGGCCTTCTGTTCCTTCTTAGTTAGGTTGGTAGTTTGTTTGGTGTTTTTCTCTAATATTTCCGAGTTGACTCTGTGTCTAAAGCTCTCTATATATCGGTCGAGTGTAGGGTTATATCCTGGTTTTGGAGTCCAAGTGGATTTCTTTGTAGTCAATTTGTTGTGTCTTTCCATAGTATCACTGGTTACATTGTCCGTTCTGTCATGAAAGAATTCCTTGAGTCTAAGTTTTCGAAAGAATTCCTCCATATCACTGCACAGGGTTATTTTGTCCAGAGGTCTTGTTGGGCAAAATGATAGACCTTTAGAGAGTACTGACAGTTCTTCCCTGTTTGGAGTGTAAGTGGAGAGGTTAATCACACAGCTTTGTCCAGTTGGTTTGGGAGGTTCTGTTGAAGATCCCGAAATTAGCCTTAATTTCTGTAATTTCTTCTTCTTTGTGTTGATGAGTGCTTTTTGGAGTCTTTTATAGTACTGCTGTAGATATTCTTTGTCCTCTGTGTTTGGTTCCAGTTGTTCATTGAGAGTAGATATCTCTGCGTTAACTTGTCTTTTTTTGTTGTAGCAGATTTTGATGAGTTTGTTCCGTATCCGTTCCGATGTCCTGATACATATTTCCTGTGTGTACCGGTTGTTGTAGGTGTCCAGGGTAGGATTCTTAAGAATTAATCCTTTAGGGATGAGGTTTTCTTTTTTACATGTGCTCAGGAAGAAGATGTCACTGTCCAGTTGTGCAAGTTTCTTTAGGGAATTCATTAGCTTCATTGCTGTGCGGTACTTTCTGGTATCTTCCATATCAAAATGATAAAAGGTTTTGTACCGTGTTAGCCGTTGAGAAAACAGGAGAAAAGTATAGTAAAAATGATACCATTTATTGGCTAACTGAGAGTTTGATTGCGAGCTTTCGAGACCAAGTTGTTAGGTCCCTTCCTCAGGCATTAATGAAGCTAACAAAGACTTGACTAAATACAAAAGCACAATTCACACATTAACAAAGACATTAGATAAACACAGAGGTATTGGGGAATTTGTCCAGCAGTAAATTAGTTGGACTAGCAGAGATCCAATGGACAGATATGGTTCAATCAAAGCATCGTTGGTCAGTTCACTCCCTGGTTAGAGGGGCCATAAAACCATTAGACATATGCCAGATCCATGAAGGTGTCAAATGTTCTCAGGAATAAGTTGTTTGTAGTGAATTCGAATTGTGGGAGGATTAATGGTTGGTGATGTTATAATGGGAGATGAATTCTCTGTCTCTGTTGAGGCCAGTAATTAGGGTATTAAAACGGTATATTAGTTTGATCTCCCATATCTTTCTCTCCCTCTGGGTGCGGAACGATCCCATCAGTACTGACAGCTTCACATCCTGAATGCTGTGTCCAGGCTGACAGAAGTGTTCTCCAACAGGTGTCGGGCATTTAGCACACATGATAAGGTAACACCACGTTAGATGATTTGCACGTAAAGCAGCCATTGATTTTGTGGTGTAAGTGTGAGCCTGGTATCTGTATTTGATCTGTGGGAAGGATGTGTGCACAGGTCTCACATCTCTTTTGTTGGCAGGGAGAGGTACCATTTGCTGTTCGCCTGTAAAGGGTGCTCCTCACTATACATTGCTTGAGATTGGGAGGCTGTTTGAATGAGAGCAGTGGGGGATGTGGGAATATCGTCCGAAGTC
>VKOC01018502.1:0-12913 GCA_009364415.1 Spea multiplicata | reverse complement strand
GAAACATTCAACACTTTCACCTTGAAAAAAGACGCCCGGCGTATTGCGGTGAAGCGTAGGCTTTTCTTTGAGGGACAGAGATAAAAAGAAGGGATAATGTAGGAAAAAAATGCAGTCCGGAATACAATAATTTAGACTGGCGTTGTTCCAATAAAGCACCTTTATCTACAAATCTGGAGACTGCCATTGTTGTAATATTTTGGGTAACTTTTCCAGGGTGAAAACTAAATTGAGCTGACTGTTTATGGTAATGAAGTCCATCCTCAATAGGCTTTCATTAGTCAGAGTGTTGATGTCTGGGTGATTAGTACTACTACTATTACAAGAATGCCTTTTTAAGCCTAAATAACTGAAATATATACATTTATAAGCAATTGCTGCAGATTGTAAATCAGGAATAGCCATCATGGAACCATGCGGTTTTTGTGGAGCCACAACGTGTTGGTGCTTCTGTGTTTGGTTGCCACAAGGAAGCCGAGCATCACAAGAGTTTACATGTACATGTGATTATCCGTGTGAAACATCACCCGGGCTGTTGAGTGGGGTAACTTTCTTTGCATTCAGAAATGCTAATTATGGATTTATCAGACATCATCTTTCTGATATCTGGGTTGTCCAGGCTGCACTTTCCCCAAGTTCTTCATATTTATTTTGGAACCGTGCCCGGTTACTGATCTCAGGTGTGTTTTTTCGTCATGTGTGGCAGAAGGGTGTGTAGATCATGGGACGTGGAACGGAGGGTGGTTTGTGGAATGTTAACGCTTTTTAACTTGGAACTCCCACCATACTTTGATATCCTTTATTCTCCAAGGGTCGTAAGGCTTAAGCATGTAATAGTTGCTTTAAAAAGTCACAAACGTTCTCATTTTACTTCATTTGAGCACTTGTCTACTACTGCTGGCCATCTGCTATTTGGGGGATCTAATTTTGGCTACTTGAAAGCCTCTTAGCGTTTGGAACATGGTACCAATTGCTTTACACATGAGGCAGCAGGCAGAGCAATCGTATTAATATAGATGCCGCAACTGGAGACAAATATCACAAAAACAACAAAATGAATGTGTATTTGCGATAATACTCTAGCTTTGTGTATGGCGTGACATTGGGTACGGCGTGATCAGCGCACAGTAAGAAGGAGAGAGAGAATAAATGCCTTTTGAAAAAGTGGAAAAAAGATTTTTTTTTTAAATGAAACCTAAATAAAAAGATAAATTATAGAACTTTTGTGCTGTTACAATGGGTACCTAGACAGGGGAGATCCATGGGGTCTACAAAGACCCCAAGAGGGTATAAGGTCACATTGCTCTTGCACAAGGGCTTTTGCTGTATTCAGGGGATGCTGTTTAACCTCAATTGGGTATGATTAGCAGCGGCACCAATATTGTGAAAGGAACCCTAGGCAAAATTAGGTCTATCAAATAGTATTTTATAGCCATAAAGTTTTAAATAAAAGCCCTCATTTTGTGTAGGTAGTCTGTTTAATGGTGACCTGCCTCTCGCTTGTTCAAAGACTTCACAAAAGAGCTAAAAATGCTTTAGTCCTTAATTAAAAAAAAACCTTGGTTCTTAAGGGGTTAACGTACTTTAATATGCCTTTGCTGGTGGGGCTGCGTGGCGCATTAGACTGCCCCTTTAAAGGTCACCCACCAATTACAAAAAATATCCAGTTTTACACATATGACCTCATACATTCACATAAGACTACAGCGCTACGGAATATGATGGCGCTATATAAATCAATACGCATGGAAACGGGGAAGTGATATTGTTTTTGTCATCCGTCGGGTGGGAGTGGGTCGGTAATTGATAATTGAGGATGTGATTTGACGCTTGATGTCAGGGGATGGGTTGTGCTGACAAGTTTCAACCTGTGCCAATAGCTTATATCTAGTGCTAATCTGATCTGCCCACTACAGTTACTGTGCCCACCTGTATCTAAGGATTCTGATGTTGGCCTCACGTAGCCAGGCCAGCCCGGAAAGGCCGAACGGCTCCCAAATATCAAATGTTTTTCCCTTGTTTTATTTGTGTTGTGTTTTGCTTGCATTGCCGGCTCCCAGCGACAGTCTCTGTTACAATAATGTCTGCACTATTCTGTTTCCCAAACAATATTCTAGATGTCTGCAGATTGTGGCTCATTACGAAACATGTTTGCACCGGTCCAGACCTAATGTATGGTATATTCGTGTTTTCCCCGTACCTTTAGTGCTTTGTGATGATATGTATTGAGCACCACGCTGTGGTTTTGGCACCTGTACCAACTCGCAGGGCTTGGGATTGAGGCTAATGTTTTCTAGGTGAACTTCAATCTCTGACCATTGAACTGGTTGTTTTGTCGTATATCCATCTGCGTTTCTTTAGATCAGTTCTTTGCTCGTTGAGTAAGGCTTATACTTGTTGTTCTCGACGTGGTCCAGTTGTAGACCAAGAAGAAGACTAAGAAGTCCTACACATGCCTATAGAATAAAAACTATTTTCTGTTAGCAGTGAGTTTGCAGTAAAGACCATAATGTTCACACTTCTGTCTACCCCTGTAGCACCCTTGGACCCCCAAAGCATTCCCCCAACTGATTAAAAAAATGTCATTTAATTTGTGCTCGATCACGTCAGATGAAAATCTGGAGTGTAGAAATGACTTACAAAATGCATTAAAGAGAGAAGAAAACTATACCGCACTGAGATTTATTTCTATGACGCTTTATGATCTGTTGACGGCTATGTAGGTAACTAAATAAGGCATTAAGCAAAACGTTATATTTTTGTACATAATTTGATTTATAAACCTACTTTCATAGTGACATTATTGTGACCTTTAGGGCTGTCCCACCATGTGACCAAAACGTTCTGAGCACAGAGGTATTTGATTCCCAGAGGGACTGCCCCTCCTAGAGAGGGACTGTTGGGAGGTATATGCAGGCATTGTTAATTTTTAAAGTGAAATGGAGATTTATGGGTTAAATATTAAATAAGTGAACATTTAAAGTCTCTTGATTTTCCATTGTGTTCCAGAATGCTGTGTAACGCACGCTGTCATGGTGAATTTGAAACAAACACAGTGTATGAGAGTGCTTCTGGTTGTTTTGCACTTTCCATACGGAAGAATGTGCTGGATATTTGCCTCTGTCCGGCTTATTGTCTTTACAGGAAGTGAAGGAGGAAGAGGCCCCAGATGTTAAAGTGTTCATTGTGTGAGCAGCCGCTGTGACCTCGCTGTGCCCTGCTGATCACTCCCTCCACGTATCCCCACCCACATGCCCCAGGGCCTGGAAATCACTTACATGACAGATTCACTAACACGCGCTCGGCCCTCCTAATGTATACGTTAATACTTATTGCTCTCAGCCGGACTGATCAAACTTCATCACACCGACCACTCAATCGGAGAGATCACACTGACACACTCATGCGGACAACTCTCAGCCACAGTGTCATACACTCACACACTTCACTCCCAGTCACTTTCATTCCCGGTGATGAGCATACTGATACATACTGTATATCATTTTTAAAGAACCAAGCTTACATAAAAATTGAAAAAGGGCCAAGGTCCTTACTGCGTCTTTTAGAAATGGTAATCAAATGTGCACATAGCTGTGCATTTTCACACAAAGATGTGACATATTATCTACGCATACAGATCTTTATTCTATATATACACAGTGTTCATGTGCATGGAATACTGGACCTCACTATAATATAAAATTATTATTATCCACTATGACTGCTGCCTTCCTCTGCGGTAGATATGCCCATTATCGCGTTACAGATGCAGAAGATGCAGATTTAATGTAGACCAGGGGTTGTCAAATTAACTTCGGATCCAGCTTTTTTTTTCATCTTTAATAATGTTTTAATTATTCATATATTACCCAACCTGGCGGCTGGGGTTTTTCAGCCTTGCCATACAGTAACATACATTTATACACTCTAAGCCCATATATTAACAGACACACACTAACATCTTATGCTCACAAACACTAACACCTTACAGTAACACACACTAACGTTCTACGCTTATGTACACACATACTAGTACACACACTCTATGGTGATATAAACACTGCAGGTGCGCGGTGGAGTGAGTGACGTGAGGCACCCAAGAGTACATATGTATGTGCAGATCCAAGCAATAGTACCAATGTGGGCATGTACACTGGAAAAACAAATAAAAAAACAAATGCTTAATATTTTATTGTTTATTTTATTGGTCTTGTGGTCCGCTTTGGGGTATCGTGCTGCCCACCATTTGAGCAAATGTCTGACACAGATCTTCAGGCCAGCACTACAGTTTGAGCCATTCTGGGAAGAATAAAATTATCTAGCAGGTTTATTGTTGGCCTCAATAGATTATACTATGATGGTTTGGGCTGAATACACTCACTGGCCAATGTATAAGGTACACCTGTTCAGTTGCTTGTTAACACAAATAGCTAATCAGCCATCACATGGTAGCAACTTAATCCATTTAAGCATGTAGACATGGTCAAGACAAGTTCAAACCGAGCATCAGAATGGGGAAGAAAGGGGATTCAAGTGACTTTGAATGTGGCATGGTTGTTGGTGCCAGGCGGGCTGGTCTGAGTATTTCAGAAATTGCTGATCTACTGGGATTTTCACGCGCAATCATCTCTAGGGTTTACACAGAATGGTCCAAAAAAGAGAAAATATCCAGTCAGCGGCAGTTGTGTGGATGTCAGAGGAAAATGGGCAGGCTGGCTCGAAATGACAGAAAGGCAACAGTAACTCAAATAACCACTCCTTACGCACAAAACGTCGTACACCGGGTGCCACTCCTGTCAGCTAAGAACAGGAAGCTGAGGCTACAATTCGCACAGGCTCACCAAAATTGGACAATGGAAGACTGGAAGAACGTTGCCTGGTCTGGTGAGTCTCGATTCCAGCTGCGACATTCAGATGGCAGGGTCAGACTTTGGCGTAAACAACATGAAAGCATGGATCCATCCGGCCTGGTATGGTGGTGGTGTAATGGTGAGGGGGACATTTTCTTGTCACCCCTTAGTACCAATTGAGCGTTGTTAAAGCGACAGCCTACCTGAGTATTGCTGCTGACCATGTCCATCCCTTTATGACCACAGTGGTCACACATCTTCTAATGGCTACTTCCAGCAGGATAATGCACCATGTCACAAAGCTCATCATCTTAAACTGGTTTCTTGAAGCTCACATCATCTCAAACTGGTTTCTTGAACATGGCAATGAGTTCACTGAACTCCAATGGCCTCCACAGTCACCAGATCTCAATCCAATAGAGCACCTTTGGGATGTGGTGGAATGGGAGATTCACATCATGTGCAGCCGACAAATCTGCAGCAACTGCGTGATGCCATCATGTCCATATGGACCAAAATCTTTGAGGAATGTTTCCTTCTAGAAAGTATGCCACGAAGAATGAAGGAAAAAGGGAGTTCAACCAGGTAGTAGCAAGGTGTACCTAATAAAGTCGCCATTGAGTGTACGTCTTTTTGATTTGATAGACAGTTGTCTTGATTATGGCTACATGCTTAAATGCATTGAGTTGCTGCCATGTGATTGGCTGATTGTGTTAACAAGCAATTGAACAGGTGTACCTAATAAGGTGGCCAGAGAGTGTAGGTGGACGACTTAGACTTGGGATTTCATTATGGGCAGAAAAACCTTTGTGTGAGACTCAAATATGGAGGATATGGACCATGATTCTGTATTGTTTTTGTGATAGAACATTCATGCATTTTAAGTAACACAGTGCATACAAAACGTGATATGCAGTAAAATATAATTGGGTATATATAAGGTTTTAATGTCACACTTGGAATAGACAGAAAATCAGATAAAAACATAGAATTTGACAGCATTCAGCCCATGAAGTAGAAACATGCTCCTTCAATAGATTCTTAGATTCAGGGTAGATTTATGCCTATCCCATGCATGTATTTTATATAAAGCGACATCTTATCCTGTAGCCCTGTACAGTGGGTAAACTGGACATAACAAGTAGTGTATTATATAACATTGCGACTTACATAAACAGAAGGTGAGGAAGGCCCTCCTCATAAGACCTTACAATTCCCTCTACCACTTCTGATGAAAGGTTGTTCTACTTATTTGCCCTCTCAGTAAAGTAACCCTCTGATACTCTAGTGTTAGACTATGACCTGCTCTGATGTTTCTCCACCTTTAAAGAAAATCTCCTGCCTGTCCTTTGTAAATCCATGTATTTTGACTTAATAAAGGGACGTTGATACTCTCTTAAAAGCTTATCCTTAAAATGTATTGGTATTTTGTATTCTTTACATTTACACTGCTGGACTATCACAGCTATCCCAAGCTGAATTCATTCTTCCAAGCAATGCGTGAGGTTTTATGATGAATGTATATCATTTACAATCACATTTCAATAGTGAATCATTTTGGGATATGCATTAAGATCTCAGATATACATGGATTGCAGAAAGGTCATTGAGATAATTGAATAGTATTTTGGTGGTAATGAAGCATTTTCATGTGTTTAGGGTGTTTTTATGTAGGGATGGAGATTTCTTTTGTATTCACCGTGTTGTGGAGTAAGCAATGCCATCAAGATACAGGGATCAAGTAATAGTCTGTGTATGGTATTTCAGCAAAGGAGTGTAAAATAGATCCCAAACACTGGGCTTAAGCTGTAGTAGAAGCCTTGATGATGCGGTTTAGCTGCTGGGGGCTTTTTGTTCCTTTATTCCTGAAACTATTTGTATGACTGGTTTTGTGTCAAGATGTGAAGCCATCGTTTTTTATGTAGGGCGGTGTAGATGAAAGTTAAATGTTTGATGACAGCTGAAGCTGCTTTGATTGTTGGTGCTACCCCTTTAGTTTAATCCTCATTGTTTACAATGGGTTTTTTTTTTTTTTTTACCAATCAGTAGTTAGCTAATGTGGCTAGCATTTATTATTATTTCTATTCAACTAGCATACATGTGATTGGTGGTTGCTGCTCCCATAGACTTCAATGGGAGCACTACATGGTACGTGCAGGAAGTGTACTTAATTACACTTCCTGTTTTATGCAGAGGCAGCCAGGGGCGGAGTTAAATAAGATAGGGGCCTAGTCTAATAACAAAAGGATCTGTCCTGCCTTTGCTACAGAGCCGCTTTATCATAGAAACACACAGTATAGCAAAATTCCCCCACTTAATGTGACACTTCATGAACAGACATCGGGACACAGCCCCCCCCCCCAGCATCAGCATTGGTTTCTAAACAGGCCAACGTCATCAAGATGTCATCGTTTTCAACTCAACTTGCCTTTCTTTTGTGTGCATTTCACTGTTACAGCTGGGCTTGTCTGTAAATTCCTGTGGGTTATGGTCATCGTTATCGGTAACCACCAGTATTGTGCTAGAAATCCATTTTTATTTTATGAAGCATAATGCTTTTTATGAGAAAAATTATGAATAACCGCATATGCTTTTCGATTTGAATGTTTTTCTTTCTTGGAGACATTTAGAGGAAAGTTTTGGAGACATAGAGACAGACATAATTAAATAGATAAAGTACATTTTTGGGATTCCTCATCCTCTTTGTATTATTGTCTGTTTAAATGCTAGCAGTTTATGTTCTGTGCCCTATGCTCCCAAGAGGATTGGGGCAGGATCCCCTTGCTACTGTGCTGGGCCTTTGTATGTCTGGCCTGTTGAATATTTTGGTCAGATGGATTCTATCTTTCAGTCCATGAATGGGCGATGCTTTGTGTGTTCAGAATGCTTGTTTATTCCCATGAATGGTGGGACTGGAGATGAATAGAGGGAGGTGGTTGTAGGCATTGTAGTCAGTATCACCGTGATAAGTGATTTGATTTGGTTCTGTGAAACCTTTGGTCAGCGAGCCTTCTTCAGGCTGTGGGTGTAAAAGCCTTTCTCCCAGACGTTATTGTAGCTCTCTTTACTTTGCCAATGGACAGATTATATCAGCTTTCCTGGCTTCAGCTGTTTTTGGGGCAATAGTACATTATCTGGTGACTTTGTATCTTTCCTGGGGGAGCAATTGTCTGTAGACATGGGGAGCAGCTGCTTGCTTGGAGCTCCCGTGTGCTTAGGGGACAGTTTAAGGGGTGTGGGGTTGGGGGCAGGGCATGAGGGTGTTTAAAGCTTTATATTGTCTGTGCGATGGAGAGGGAATACTCATCCCTAGTGTGTGTTCAGAGGAACAAAGGGATGTGATTGTGTTGAATACAGTCACTTGGAGCTTGCACGGCTCTGCTGATCGCTTGGATTTTGGACCCTTTCTTCTGTGAAGATTGGCTCGCGGTGGCATAATTGTGTCCAGTTCTGGAATTTAACATCTTCCTGATAGCAAAACTGGGATTTTTTTAATTCTATGCATGGAAACCTTTGTGGAAGTGGGCCTTAACATGAAGTACTGCACATATTAAATGGATTCTCATTATAGTTGCATAGACTGAAACTGACCTCAGGTATGTAACATTGTAATTCATACTGAAAGTTGTAAGCCCTAACATTTTTTTTGGGGGGGGTAGATAAAGACCCTTCTATGTTTTGGGGATTCCCGATGGTCGTTTAATGGCTAAAGGTTTGATGCTGTTTTTCTGTGTACCCTATGTTATGAAACATTGGATCTGTTCATGTTTTTGAGGAAGCTGAAACACAGGACATAACCTTTTGTGTGGAGGTGCGATTGGCATGTCCTGTCTGGCTTAATCTACATCCTATTTGACGTTGATATAAATTTGCAGTAGGCACTTGCGTATCGGTAGAATGATACACCTGGTTGTGTAGTCAGTATGGCTCTATGTTGAAGGTATGTAAGGCGATCATGGCCCTTTACAGGTTATTTTCTGATGTGCCGTGTCTTCCGTCAGGGTTTTGCCAGCGAATGAGACAGCTGCCTGTCTCCTATTTGAAACCCAGCTTTGGAATCCTATTAACGGGCTTACGCTGGGCTTTATGTTGCCTACTCTTTTCTCTGCAGGGTTTCAGTAGATAAGCGGCCTGATAATAAAGAGATTTTCCGTGCATTACATTAAACCTCTTCTGGGCCAGACAGATTTGTACTGTATTTACATTTGTTTGTCTACTAGATAAAACAGTGTGTCTGGGTTTTTTTTTGCTACTGTAACCAGTCTGGTTCTTACTAGATCAATACTGTGTTTATCCTCATCACTGTGTTAAAAATAATAACAGTATCCTGTCTCATGTACAATACATTTGTGTTTTCTAGGTGACATCACTCAAAAGGGGTATGAGAAGAAGAGGGCCAAACTGTTGGCTCGATATATCCCACTCATTCAAGGTACACGTGTGCTTGAGCTTTTTTTGGGGGGAAAGTGGATTATAGTTATGCGTTTGCAGGAGTCTCCATGCAGGTCCAAGTTTAGAATGTCCAGTCTATGAGTAGAGCGTGGGGAATGCAACTGACAAGAAGGACAAACAGGACTGGGAAAAAAAGAGCTGACAGTAATTGGGAAAAGTTGGGATAGGACTGTGGGTTGCAATGATCTGAGGAGGTATATATAGACTGTAAGGGCTAGGAGGGTTAGAAAGGTAATGACGCTGTAAAAGAAATTGATGGACAATGGGGAGGAACTGATGGCCTGTTGGCGAGAGGGATAGACGTAAAGTGCTTGAGGAGACCGAATGATTGGATCTCTTACCACTTGGCTATCTTTTAAGGTTGCAAAGGATCTTGTTTCCAATATGTGAGGTTGTGTGGATCTGTTCTGTTGCTATCACACAATCGTTGCTCTGCTTCCTTGTAGTACTGATTAAGGGTGTCTGGTTATGACACCATTCAATTTATGTCAGCGTGATGCTTAGATGGTGTGGCTTTGTTTTGCATTTAGCAGCTTCTGATACGGACATTACTGTGGGGACATACTGTACATGTCTGTCCGTGTGGGTACCGCAGGGATCAGTACTGGGGCCCGTACTTTTTTAATATTTTATCAGTGATATTACAGGTGGTCGCAAAGGTAAAGTATGTCTTTTTGCATATGACACCAAGGTCTGTAACAACTGTTATACTTTACTAAGAGGGTGGTGGGTAAGCGTAAGAGCCTCCCAGCAGATATGTTATAAAGTAACACAGTGAGAGAATTAAAACATGCATGAGATAGGCGTTTGGCTATCCTGAACAGAGGAGAAGAGCAAGAAATGACTAAGGTTTTAGTCTTGACAGCAGGAATAATAGACAGACTACATGGACTGAGTGGGTATATTTGCTATCAAATTCTATTCAAATTCTATTCAGAATCAGAGGGTAACAATTTCCATAGAAAATGGCTTTTCATAAAACGTGAAATGTGTAGCAGTTTGGGTCTATTCCAGCGGGTTCACGAATAGTGCTTGGCATTATAGTGTCTGAGTTTTGAGGCTTTCGGCACGTCTGACAGACATGAAGTCTAAGAGGGAACTCACAGGAGAACAAAAACATTTTGGTGCCTTGAGTTACGTAAAATGAATATGTTTTCCCTTTAAAGATAAAATGATTGTTTATTTTCATATAGATGCATAGTTTATTTCCAAGTTTATTAAGTGTTTTATATTTTTGCGATGCATGGAGTTGCAAGCTGCTGAACTCTAGGGAAGCTAGTATGTTAATTTATACAAGTTTATGGAGTTGCCCGTTAAAGTCAAATAAGGAAAATAATGTGCCCTTTTAACAGAGGAACCGAAAACATTGAATACAATGAAGATACATTATGCGTACTTACAAGAAAACAGTCTGGGGAGTAAAAGTTTATTATTGTAGTGTTGTTATGGGGGGTCCTGCACGCACTGGAGTTCTTCAGTGTGTTCCTGCAGGTGTCCCCATCAGATGTAAAGCACTAACTTAACCTGATGACATTACTTATTTAACTTAGAAATCTGACGTTCCTTTTGGGCCAGCTTTTAATTGTTGTCTGTTACTCAATGCGAGGCGTGTGTCGATAGTGGGAATGGGAATTGTTGGTGCTCACGCGTTGGTTTTCTGGGAGGTTCTGGCCACCTTCCAGTAGCTGAGCCAATGTGTTTGCTGAGCTCCAACGCCTGGTGCAGCATTACAGTAAAAGCATGCACAGACGGCTACCCGGTTTCACCTCCACCTAAATAAGCAGAGATTCTTGTGGTCAATAAAAGCAAAAGCTGAATGAATAATATCGCAAATTATGTTCAGTGACACTCAACTGGGTAGTGGGGAAGGTTACAGGATAGCATTACCTTGATGGGGAACAAAGATATGTACCACCATGGCCTGATGATTTTACCTATTTGCCCCCCCCCTCCCATCATTATTCTCACCTTTATGTCCTTGTAGGAGTAGATCCTTCTCTACAAGCTGAGAGTAAACTTTCAGGGACCTCGCAGATTACCGTAGCTCCGAATAAGCAGCAAAGGTCTCGTTCCACGAGCTCACGGGATGAGCGATTTCGATCAGGTGAGTAATGCAAAGTTACAAAATGCTTCTTTGTTCTTGCGGCTTTAGGTTTTGCATGGGATGGGGGTTGTACTCGACTTTTCCATCTCAAAGCTGAATCTCATCTCTTCTGCAAAGTTTTCAGTTTCCTTCTTAAAGGGGGAAACACAGCTAACAAAGGTTAGCTTTAACAAAAACACGGTCTTTATCTCCTTTTGTTCCAATAATCTACCTTTATCTGCAAACCTGGAGGCTGCCATCGTTGTCATTCACGTGGATAACTTTCTCTGCACAAACACCACACTGCGCTATTTCTTTACGGCAATACTATCTGTTCTTCCATAGAGTTTCGTTAGTCCGTTTCCGGCAGGATGCTTAGCAATGAGCCATTCTATTGTTTATCACAGGCATTGAGATAAGGAAATCAGAGTATGTGACTGGTAGACTGGGTTACAGCAACAGAGCTAGACCACCTACAAATGGCTGATATACCGTTGTCTAAGACTTTACATTTTGCGAAAACTAAAACAGTTTTTAAAAAGAAAACAGAAAAGCAGAATATTTTGGAAATCCTTTTTATGGCAAAACAAAACTTGGTTTGGAGTTCCCCTTCAAATGAGTTTATCAGCAATGATGTGTCCCTGAGCATTGTTTCTTGCACAGATGTTCACACAGAAGCCGTACAAGCAGCTCTGGCCAAATACAAGGAAAGGAAAGTGCCCATGCCTTCTAAAAGACGCTCTACCCTTGTCCAGTCTTCTATAGAGGTCTACACCCCTCCTGGTAACTGGGATTTTCTTTTTGTTTTGTTTTTTTAATGCAGTTTAATTTTTCACAGGTGAAGCAGTTAGTGCAAGTCACTGGTGAACGCTTAGGTCTGCTTGTTCCAGCTTACTCCATTGTTATAAACCTTCAGTTGTTCTCCATTTGTTTGATATAGCTTTATTTTTGAGCCTCATCATTACGCAACTGTCATGGTTATTTTGCTCACAGACACCTCGTCAGCCTCAGAGGATGAGGGCTCATTGCTCCGTCAGGGACGCTTCACATCCACTCCTCTCCAGGGTCATTCCAGCGTGGAGCCCTGGATTAGCAGGGTAACCCAGGGCTCCTCCACCTCATCATCAGCATCTTCCACTTCATCCCACCCAGGAGCCAAGCCTGCAGTCTCCAACAGCTGCTCTGTTAATTCCACTGCCACCATGCTGGCAGACCTCATGACACATGCCCAGATAGGTCAGTACCAGGGCATGTGCTGTCCACTCTTTTGGCATGTCAGCTCCATTATATGGGCTGACGTGTTTTGTTACTTATATGATGTTGAAGGATAGTTGTTGGCACTTTGAGCCCCAAGGGTTAGAGCTCTAAAAATTCTGTATATGTTTTAGCGCAAACTACTTGCAACCATTTGCAACTCTATAAAACTTAAATTAGGATATAAAAAATCTTGTATATAGCCCCGGATGCTTAGTGTTGTTACAGGTCTCTTATACTATGCATGCCGGTATTTAGTCATGGGAGCCCAAGA